>CAUYOR010190016.1:0-14749 GCA_963573925.1 Callimico goeldii
GGCCCTCCCCTTTTCCCCCCAATAGACCCCAGTGTTCAGTACTCCCCTCCCTGTGTCCAGTGCTGCAACAACATCAAAATATTAAAGTTGTTTCTGTACTTCATACCACATGCAAAAGTTAACTCAAAATGGATTATAGACTAAATGTAACAACTAAGATTATAAAACTCTTATAAGAAGACCTAGGATTAAATCTGCATGGTTAGGCAATGGATTCTTAAATTCATAAAAAACTGAAACCCTTTTATCTAAGATCAAGAACAAAACAAGGATATCCATTCTCATCACTTCAAATTCAACATAGTGTCGGAGGTCCTTGCCAGATTAGGCAATGGATTCTTAATTATAATATCAAAACAACAAACAACAAAAGAAAATAAACTAAACTTAATGTTAAAAAATTTTGTGCTTCAAGGGGCTTTAAGGTAGTAGAAAGACAGCCCACAGAATAAGAAAACATTTGCAAAGCATATATGTAAATTGATAACAATTTATCCGACATATACTTTTACACAGAATTTATCAGATACATACAATTCATACAACTCAACAAAAGAACAAGCCAATTAAAGACGTACAAGGATTGGAATAGACATTTTTCCAAATAAATTTTTTAAATGTCAATAATGAGGGAAGAAAGTAAAAGGCAATAAACTTGATGAAAACAGATGCAATAAATCTTCAACAAAATATTAGCAAAGTGAATTCAACAACATATTAAAAGGATCATTCACCTTGACCAAGTGTTATTTACTCCTGGGTTGTAATGATGGTTCAATACACACAAATCTATACATGTGATATATTATTTTAAGAGAATAAAGGACAAAAACCACATGATCATCTCACTAAATGCAGAAAAAGCGTTTGACCAAATTCAACTTCCTTTCATGATAAAAAGTCTCAAGAAATTAGGTATAGAAAAAAATGTATCTCAACACAATAAAGGCTATTTATAAACCCTACAGCTAATATTATACTTAATGAAAAACTGAAACCCTTTAATCTAAGATCAGGAACAAAACAAGGATATCCATTCTCACCACTTCAAATTCAACATAGTGTAGAAGGTTCTTGCCAGAGCAATTAGGCAAGAGAAAAAAAAAAAAGACATCATCCAATTAGAAATGAAAGAAGTAAAATTGTTGCTGTTTGCAAGTGATATGACCTTATACTGAGAAACCCAAAAGATTCCACAAGAATTATTAGAAATAATAAACAAATGTAGTAAAGTTGCAGGATATAAAGGTCAACACACAAAATTACTAGTGTTTCTGTACACACAGACCATTCTGAGAAACAAATCATGAGAACAATCCCCATTTACAATAGCTACAAAAATATTTAGAAATAAATTTAAGGAGGTAAAAGTCCTGTACACTGCAAACTACAAATGTTAATGAAAGAAGTAGACACAAATAAATGAAAATACATCTTGTGTTTATAAATTAAAAGAACTAATATTGTTAAGATGTCCATACTACCCAAAGCAATCTACAGATTAAATTCAGTTTTTATAAATATTCCATTGTCATTTTTTATTGAAATAAAAAAATTCTAAAATATATATGGAACCACAAAAGAAACCCTGAATAGCTAAAGCAATCATAAGCAAATAGAACAAAGTTGGAGACATCACACTGCTTGATTTCAAACCAAACTATAAAGCAATAGTAATTAAAACAGCATAATACTGATGTAAAAATAGACATACTGGCCAATGGAACTAAATAGATAGCTGGGCAAGGAACCCACACATGTATATGGTCAATCAATTTTCAACAAAGTCGCCAAGAATACACAATGGGAAAAAGACAGTCTCTTCAACGAAGACAATTGGGAAAACTGGATATCTGTATGCAGAAAAAAGATACTGGACTCTGGCAGTGCTTACATTGTAGGAGTGTCCTTATTTTAACTATAGTAACCCTTCCCAACAGAGGGACAAACTCCTGCCGGAAGATTAGCTTTCCAAATGGTCAGGTTAAATAAGGGGCGAAATGCCCAACTTTATTTTTCCCTTCCATTCCTATAACAGTCGTGGTCCTAGTGGAGGGTTTTCCTGCATAAACAGTAAGGACAGAGTACCCCTGTATCAAAAAGAAACTGAATTTGTGTACCAGTTACATCCAGAGTTCCCTGGGGCTCCTCAGTAATGATGAATGTTCTTGTACTGGGGCAGTAAGGAAGGCCCAGTCCCCGTCCGTCTTTATCTAGCTCAGAACTCTCTGATCTTGGAGCATCACACGTCTCTGACGTCAGGCGGGTCCTTGCACTACTTTGTTTTCCCTCCACAGGTGATACACCTACTATGACTCCCTTAGTCTCAGGATGCAATACTCAGCTTTTTGCATCCCACCAAGTGAAATAAGCTTCTACAGCCTGTAACCTTAGTGAAACAAGGAACCTTGCAATATAGCTTAAAACTATTAACAAAGTCAGGGGTTTGTTTCTACAAACAATTAAAGATTATGGGTTCTCATGCAAAAAGAATTCACATATAAAACAGGAGTCCCTTTCCCCACTCTAAGTAAGAGAAATAATCTGCACTACCACTTCCCCCACAAATCATCAATAAAATAAACACAGAAGCCAGGCACGGTGGCTCATGCCTGTAATCCCAACACTTTGGGAGGCCAAAGCAGGTGGATCACCTGAGGTCAGAGTTCAAGACCAGCCTGGCCAACACAGTGAAACCCTGACTCTACTCAAAATACAAAACTTAGCCAGGCTTGGTGGCTGGTGCCTGTAATCCCAGCTACTCGGGAGGCTGAGGCAGGAGAATCGCTTGAACCTGGGAGGCAGATGTTGCAGTGAGCCGAGATTATGCAACTGCACTTCAGCCTAGGCCACAGAGGGAGACTCCATTTAAAAAAATAATAAAATAATAATTTAGAAAAACGAACATAGAAATCAGAAAATGAGGGTTCAACCTCCTGAAAGATACTTCACCATACAAACAAAAAACCTGTCTGTTGCACGGATTTGTCTTGCATTGAGCGGGACCTAAATATCCTGTTCCATAACCAAGTTATCCTATCACGGGAGACTTCAAGCAGAGGCACCCTTCCGGCTTTTAACTGCCCAACGCATGTCTACAAATAATGGCTTTGACAAAGAAAAGAAGGAAAAACAAATCCCCAAATCTGGGCGTCCCTTCTGGCTGGCTTGCCAAGACATGTGAGATGGAAGGTCTTGACTGTGAGTTGTCCAGATTCTTCATGTGTTAAACAAAGAATTGAATAAAATACACAAACAAAGCAATGAAGGAACAAAACAATGAAAGACAAACAATGCAATAAACGAATGAAGTAACAAAGACGCGGATTTACTGAAGAAGCAAAAGTACAACTCACAGAGTAGGAGCAGGCTCCAGCAAGCGGCCCAGAAGCTTCTCCACTGCAATGCTCTACAGGTGTGGTATCACCTCACCTTTAAAGGCCCCGATTACACCCTATGAAGGATTCACCTGCAACCAGTCAGAGGCTGAAGTAAAGGCTTGGCCTACAGTCAATCAGAGGCTGAAGTGGAAACTTCTGTCTTGTATCACAGGCGCTAGGATGTGCCCTGTATGCTGCTGAATCTTGCCTAGAAGTGTCTGCACCTACTGTTCTTTCACTTATGCAAAATGGCTGCACCTGCTGTTCTTTTGCATATGCCTTAACTGCTGGTTATCCTAACTCTATTCTCCTGCCTCAGGAGGATCACTTGAGCCCAGGAGTTTGAGGCTACAGTGAGCCATAATGGCACCACTGCACTATACTTTGAGCAGCAGAGCAAGACAACATCTCTTTTAAAAAGTAGAGAGCAAGGAACTTGAATAGATATTTCTCAAAAGAATAAATAGAAATGGCCAACAGATATTTTTTGAAAAATCTCAACGTCACCAGCCACTAAAGAAATGGTTAACACACTAACGATTAAAAAAATGGTTCACTCAATGTGATATCACTTCACAAATGTCAGAATGGCTATAATCAAAAAGATAAAAGGTAAGTGTTGGCTAATATGCGGAGAAAAGGGAACTCTTGTGTGCTGTTGGTGGAAATGTGAAATAGTACAGCCATTATGAAAAGCTGTACGGAGGTTCCTCAAAAAACTAAAAAGAGAATTATCATATGATATAGCAATCCCACTTTTGGATGTTTACTCAAAAGTTTTGAAATCAGTATGTCAAGTCATGTTTACACTCCTATATTTTCGGCAGCATTATTCATAATAGCCAAGTTATAGAATCAATCTAAGTGTCCATCAACAAATAAATGGACCAAAAATGTGCTATATGTACACAATGGAATACTATTCAATCTTAAAAATAAAGAAATTCTGTCATTTGCAACAACATGGGCGGAATTGGAGAGCAGCCACTTAAGTGAATTAAGACAGTGACAGAAATACAAATACCTCGTGTTCTCCCTTATTCGTTGAATCTAAAACAATCAAACTAATAGAAGCACTGAATAGAGTGGTGATTACCAGAGGCTGGGGAGTGGAGGGAATGGGGACATGATCAAAAAAGACAAAGCCAGGCCGGGTGCAGTGGCTCACGCCTGTAATCCCAGCACTTTGGGAGGCCGAGGCGGGTGAATCACGAGGTCAAGAGATCGAGACCATCCTGGTCAACATGGTGAAACCCTGTCTCTACTAAAGACACAAAAAATTAGCTGGGCATGGTGGCACATGCCCGTAATCCCAGCTACTTGGGAGGCTGAAGCAGGAAAATTGCCTGAACCCAGGAAGCAGAGGTTGCGGTGAGCTGAGATCGCGCCATTGCACTCTAGCCTGGGTAACAAGAGTGAAACTCCGTCTCAAAAAAAAAAAAAAAAAAGATAAAGCCTTAGTTAGAAGAAACAAGGCTTTTAAAATATCTACTATACAGTATGGTAAATACACTGAGAGTAAATTCCAAATGATCTCATCAAAAGAATGAGTATATTAGGTGACAGATATGTTAATTATCTTGACTTAATTTCTTCACAATGTGTTCATGAATCATAATGTCACTTTTTACTTGGTAAATATCTACAACCCTAATTTGTCAATTTGCAATACAAGTAAAAAATAAATAAAATTAAACATTTCCATATGCTTAATGTTCAATATTCACATAGAAAGATGTTCAACATTGTTAGACATTGGAGAAATCTTATGCAAGTCAAAAGCATAAGATACCATTTCACACCTAGTAGACTAATTAAAATACAGGCAGACGATAATAAGTGTTGTCAATGTGAAGAAATTGAAGT
The DNA here is from genome assembly GCA_963573925.1 of Callimico goeldii. Lineage (NCBI taxonomy): Eukaryota > Metazoa > Chordata > Mammalia > Primates > Cebidae > Callimico > Callimico goeldii. Next base: position 5,247 of record CAUYOR010190016.1, read on the forward strand.
CCTTATATATTGCCAATAGGGTTGTAAAACAGTGCAGAACAATTTGAAAATTCCTCAGAAAGCTAAACATAGAGTTACTATATGACCTGTCTCTTCTACTCCTATTTACCCAAAAGAATTGGAAATGTATGTCCACATAATACTTGTACACAAATGTTCATAGCAGCACTATTCATAATACCCAAAAAGTGGAAACAATGAAAATGTCCATCAACTGATTAATGGATTAACAAAATGTAGTGTATCCAAACAATACAATATTATTTAGTCATAAAAATAAAGTACTGATATACAGCATAACACAGATGAACCTTGGAAAGATTATGCTAAGTGAAAAAAACTAGTCACCAAATGTCACATATTATATGCCTCCCTTTACATGGCATATCCAAAATAGGTAAATCTGTAGAGAAAAAGTACGTGGAAAGAAAATAAGGAATTATTTTATCTCTTAAAAGAAAAACAATAATGTATTTCAGTTTCAGTGGAAGTGTCACCAAGATCAGAGAATCTATTGATACATTAGTACCTTATTTCCACAATTAATGGAAAAATTGACTCATTGAACTAGTGTGTCAATACTATAAGACAAAGCAAAAAGATATTGGATTCTACAAGGGCAGAAAATGTGCATTAGCCCTAGAGATATGTTCAACATCCAAAGCTGACACAGTGACAAGCAAAGAGAAGACACTCTATACATGTTTTCCACATGAACAAATTCAATTTTGCTGCAATAACAATCAAAAGGCATTGTTTCCTTTGAGATAATTTATTTCTCTACTCTTTGAGATAGACATTTGAGAGGTTTCCAGATTTTTCCTTCCACAATGGTATTGCTATAAACATTCCTGTACAAATCTCTTGTTATGAATGTAAATAAATTTTTCATGGTATAAACCTAGAAGGACAATTGCTGGGTGTTAGACTGTGAATTTTCAGCTGTAAAAGATAATATGAAAGTGCTTTCCAAAAGGTTATTCTAAGTCACACATTCTCCAGTAAAGTACAATCAATTACCTGGGTGGAAGAAAGGCGCAACAAAGAAATTGTTTTCTCTGTTCTTCAGGAAATTCTCATCCATCCCACCTTTCTTTTCTGTCCTCCCTTTCTTTACTTCTCTTGCTTACAGTCATGGATTGTAAACCCTCAAGGTACTTAAAAATGTTCTGGTCCAAACCATTTGGCAGATGAGGCAACAGGTTAACCAAGGATAAAATGGCATGCCCAAAATCATACATGGTACACAGTACCATGTAACCAGAGTAAGAAATAGGTCTTCTGATTTTGAGTCTATTTCCTTTTTTTCCCTCACCCCTCATTTCCCCACTTCCTTTCAAAGCCTAAGTGGTAAGAAGAGGAGCGAAACGAAAGAGCCATGTTTCAGAAATCAGAACTCTCTTAGTCACGGTGTTCAGCTGACTTTTTCCGGGAGAAAGAGAACAAGACGCACCTCATAACCTGCCTATCCCCTGGAACCTCTGGAGTGAGGCGTGAAAACACATCCTTAGATAACAACAAAGTTATGCTTTGCCTTGTGCTACCTAATGTTTACAAAGATCTTTTTTCAGAATTTTATTATTTATAATGGCGACTTGAGAGAAGGAGATTTTGGGTTTTCCAAGGTATGCTAGCCACATAATTTTAAGTAGGAAATGTTGAACAGAAATCAGAGGATCTATTTTGTAGAATATGGAAAAATCTCAAGCTAAAAAGAAGCTGCTGGTGGGCATCAAATGAAATAGTCAGAACTTATAGGAGAAAAAAAAAGGCAAGTAAGGATAGAAAACATGCAGAAATGTGGGAAGGTTTGTAGTATTTTAAACCATAATGATAAAGGAAGCCAAAAACACAGAAGTCTGATGAAATAGGATTAAAGGTCTTAGTCAAAATTCAGTGGCATTATTATAGGAATTAGGACATGCAAATAAAGTGTAAAAAAAGAAAGAAAAAAGGCATGGCCATATGTGTTCTATTTGGCTTCTTCTTGGAAAAACTCTGAGGAGTTTGGAAAAAGTTGTCATCTTTTAAATCATTGACAATAAGAAAAATGTGACATTTATCATCATAAATTTGTGCCTGTGCTTCTTCACCAGACTCTGCTCATGTCAGTGCAAGTGGTAAGTCCAGCAGCTGCCCATTCGCATTGACTCACCTGCTTCACTGTCTGCATGGCACTCTTGAAGGAATGCTAAATTGGGAAAAGATAAATCGGGAAAAGATAGACATCTCCTTCCTAATGTGTGAAAGTTGACTAGATGGTGGAGCATCATGAGTAGTCTACCCTGGGTTATTTTCACCACCATCATTCTCACTTAAAATATGAGAGTCAACATGAGCCACAAAATTCTATTCTATTCTATGTTTGTATCCCTTAATCTTACCATCATTGGCAATAACCTTGTTATTAACGATGTTCATTAAGTTGCACAAAATGGTCCAAGAACACATTGATCATGGGATAGAGATAAAGTTCAATACATATACAATCAAATGTTTCCATTCAAGGAGAGTAAAATGCTTTGTCAGATGCTGTGTGGGAAGCTTTACTACATGTCATTTCTTCCTTCGTGGGTTTCAAACATCATTATTTTTATTAGACAAATAAAAAAGCCAAGGCTCAGAGATATTAATTTGTCAAATACCATGCTTTGAAAAGGAACATTGCTAGAACTGAATCTCAGCTTCCTCTGTTTTAAAAGCTTATCTTTCTTCTAAAATATCCTAGCCCCTAGGTGAGCCAAAAGTAAAAGCATTTTGTACAAAATGTTATTTAATTATTATTACGATTGGTTTAGAAGAAATACAACCAACTTTAATGTTATTTTTTGTCCCTGCATTATGTTTTACATACATATATGTGAGCCAAATATGTTGAAAAAAATAGCATTTTTTTTCAAATTTGGATGTGAAACCACAAAAAATTCTAATTACAATCAGCATGGGTTTATACACAGCAATCAAAGCAACCATCTTCAGTAAAGCCTGACAATTATTTCCTTGATTGTAGGGATGGCCCAAACATTGAAACAGCTCCTCTTGATTTTATGACTTTTAATCAAATAAATATAGTCTCTAATTTCTGCAAAATGACTCAGCTCAGAGCCCATTCTGTATTTATGAGATAGTACTGGAATAAGGAAGAGTTGGGACAGTCATGTAGTCTCTCTGTCCTAAGATTGTTAACCTATAAATGAAACAAATAATGCAAACAGGGCAGATTTTCGTAAGAACTAAATAAGATCAGGTATGTGGAGTATTTAACATAGAACATGGCCTGAAGCAGGCCCAAAGTATATTGCAGCTGTCTGTTTAGAATTTGTAGGAAGTAGCTGGATGGGGAAGTAAAGAGATTTATAGGTTACTTTATTTCACTCCTTTCTGTTTTTATATTTTTAAAAAACCCAGATCTCTAGGTGGCTTATTCTCAATAATGGGATTACTCCTCACCTCATCTTTCTGTAGACGTAGTGATGCTCATTCAGGTACACCACTTCCATACCAGACAACCTGTTCATACCAGACTGGCCACCTTCTACACACACAAATGAGCCCTCAACAGAATTTTCAAACCTGCTTTTGCTAAGATGATATGATCCAGACTCACATCTATAACACTCCTAAAGGGAATTCACTGCAGCTACTTCTTTCTCAGCTAAATTAACAAGGGTAAGGATCTTATCCACCTCAAAGAGCTAGACTATTACCTAGCTAACAACTACTCTCTACAGGAATAAGACTGCAGATGGGCCACATTAATTTCTTCCTCTCTGATGTCAAATAAAAACTCTTTCTTAAAAATAAAAAAGGGAATAATGGAGCTCCAGGAATATGGACAGCTTCCATGTGGAGGTCACCAGCACCCCTGCTGAAATTAATACAAAACTGGAAGCTCCTACTGTGTGACAGTCTTAATGGTTCTCAAATCCTATTAATACAACAATTAACAGAGTCCACAAGAAGCTTTGCCCAGAGATCTTTCCACATGAGCCATCTCTGGAGATGGTTGGAAAAGGCAGAGAAGAGATTAATAGGTTGAAAGTGAATGCTTGTTGAGAGGCTGCTAAGAACAATTGATATTTTCTTTAAAAAATGTTTAATACAGGCCGGGCGCGGTGGCTCAAGCCTGTAATCCCAGCACTTTGGGAGGCCGAGGCGGGTGGATCACGAGAGATCGAGACCATCCTGGTCAACATGGTGAAACCCCGTCTCTACTAAAAATACAAAAAATTAGCAGGGCATGGTGGCACGTGCCTGTAATCCCAGCTACTCAGGAGGCTGAGGCAGGAGAATTGCCTGAACCCAGGAGGTGGAGGTTGTGGTGAGCCGAGAACGCGCCATTGCACTCCAGCCTGGGTAACAAGAGCGAAACTCCATCTCAAAAAAAAAAAATATTTAATACAAAAAACATTTAAAACAAAATGAGATGTTGAGAGAATATCATAAAAACCATGAACAACACATCATTCAACTTCAATAATTATCAACATCTTACCAATTTCGTTTTATCTATGTCTCCCATTTTTTTGTTGTTGTTGTTATTTTAAAGCAAATCCCATATATCAGGGCATTTCCCTGATAAACTACAGTGCACATCTTATATCATTTTTGTTTACATTATAAAACAACTGATAAAATAATTTCTTGACATTATTTAATATGCAATCCATGCTCAAATTTCCTTATTTATCTCAAAAGATCCTTTTTACAGGTGATTTGTTTGAATGTAGATCTAGTAGGATCCACACATTGTATTTGATTATTATGATTCTGCTATAGAAATCTGCTATCATATAATGACCACCCCTAAATTTAGTGGCTTAAAAACTAGAATAATTTATTAGCTCTGTATGCTATAGATCAACAATTTTGTCTGGGCTCAGGTGAGTGGTTCTTCTGCTAATATTGACTGGGATTCTTTATATGGTAGCAGTCACTGGTAGCCTCAAAAAACAGATAGTCCAAGATGGCCTTATCACCTATCTGGTGAGTGATGCAGCTGTCAGATGGGTCTTTCTCTCCAGATAGTCTTATCCTCCAGGAATTTAGCCTAGGCTTCTGAAGTAAAACAGTCTCATGACTTAAAAGTTGAGTCAGGCATGGTGGCCTGTAATCTCTGCACTTTGTGAGGCTGAGGTGGGAGGATAGCTTGAGCCCAGTAGTTAAAGACCAGCCTGGGCAATATAGCAAGATGCTATCTTACAAAAAAAAATCATCTGGGCATGATGGAGCACATCTGTGGTCCTAGCTCCTCAGGACTCTGAGGTGGGAGAATTACAGTCAGAACATAAGCAATTCTGCCCACCCAGGGACCTGGAAGGGGACACACCTATCCATATTTCTAGAGGCAGGGCTACTGATCTTAGTCCAACTCTGAAACTTGAAATAACTCTGTAACTCAGTTTTGGCTCTTCTTAGCTGTGATCCAAGAGCAGCTCTACCCACCCAAGGACAAGGCAAGAGACGCACTCATCTGTAGGTCATCCAGCACACTGTCCACATATGCCCCCAGAGCTAGGCCAACTAACCTCAATCCAACTAAAAATCTTGAAAGAGCCCAGTAACTTAATTCCAGCCCCATTAAGCCCCAGATCACAGTGTGTCCTGCCTGCTCAAGAACCACTTCTTGAACTGAAAGGAGACTTTTATGGAACTTGGCAGAAGCCACACCCATCTGCACATGCAGTAACAGGCCCCCTGTCTTTAAACTGCAGACCTTGAAATAGATCCTTGTCCTAGAACCAGCCATTCTGGGCAAGGTTCTGGAGGCAGTCCTGTTCACCTGTAGATGAGACAGTATCGTTGACTGACCAGGTCCCTGGTAACAGGCCCACCAACCACAGACCCCACTGTGGAGCCAGCAGTAGCCATGCAGCCTAACTCTTATCCTTCCTGATTGCAACTGAGGAGGTTATCCCATCAGCCTGGGAACCCAAGAGAGAAAGAGATCTTAACTACCAAAAATAGTGAGTAAAAATTAGAAGAAGTGTTTTCTACTTCAAAGGCACATATACCATTCCAAGGCTACACTGATCATGAAGAATCAGGCAAGCACGACACTACCATAGAAAAACTATAAAGCTATAGTAACCAACCACAAAGAAAAAAATCAAAGAATTTTCTGACAAAACAATTTAAAAATAATTATCTTAAGGAAGATAATTTTCTGACAAAAAATTAAAATAATTATCTTAATGAGATGAAAGAATATACTAAGTATACTAAGTAACAGGGTGAAACATGAAATACAGATAGACTAAACAAACTTACAAAAATAATACATGAACAAAATGAAAACTTTAATAAAAAATAGAAGCCATAAAAATGAATCAAATGAAAATCCTGGAGTTAAGGAATGCAATGATGGAACTTAAAAAAATTAATAGAGAGCTTCAAAAATAGACTTAATCATGCAGAAGAATCAGCAAAATCAAATAAAAGTCATCTGAAATTAGCCAGTTAGAGGAATAGAAAATGAAAAAAATGATGAAAATATGAGATCTATGGCATTTCATTAAATGAATGAATATACACAATATGAATTACTCAGAAAGAGAAGAGAGAGCAATAGAACAGAAGATTTCTTAAAGAAATAATGAATGAAAAGTTCCCAAGTCATGAGTGTGATATAAGTATCCAGATTTATGAATCTCAAAAGTTTACAAGCAAGTTCAAATCAAAGAATATTACCCTATGCATGTCATATTCAAATTGTAAAAAGTGAAAGAAAAAGATAAATTTGAAAGCAATGAGAGAAAAAGAATACTTTACACACAAGGGAAAACCCATATAAGATCATCCAACAGATTTTTCAGCAGAAATCTTGCAGGCTGGGAAGAAGTAGAATGATATAGTCAAAGTGCTAACAGAGGAGGAATAAAAGCCTGTCAATGAAGAATACGATATTCAGCAAAGCTATTATTTAGAAATTAAAGAGAGATAAAGATATTTCTAGACCAAACAAAAGCTAAAGGAGTTTATCACCACTGGACCTACCTTACAGGAAATGCTAAAAGGGAGTTCTTTAAGCTCAAATTAAAGTATACAAAGTAACAGAGTGACACATGAAAGTATAAGACCTACAAATAAAGATAAATATAGGGTTAAATTCATAATACTCTAATTTTGTAATGGCAGAGTGTAATCACTTTTAACACAAAGTTTTTAAAACAAAAATATTAAAAACAAACTATAATAATTTATTAATTGATGCTCAATTAAAAAGATGTAAAGTGTCACATAAATAGCATATAATACAATGGAGAGAGTGTAAGTATAGAGTTTTGCATGCAAAGAAATTAAATTAAGCTGTATGCTTAAAATAGAGTGTTATTTCTATGAGCAGTTTTATATGTCTCATGGTAACCACAAAACAAAATCCTATAGTAGACACGCAAAAATTCAGAGAATGCTACTAAAAAATGTTCAGTGACTCATAAAGAAAAACAGCAAGAAAGTAAGAATGGAGCAAAGAAACTTTAAAAATTGTCAGAACACAATAAAATGGCATTATTAATTCCCTCCCTATGAAAAAGTATTTTAAATGTAAATTGATTAAATTAATAAAAAGACATAAAGAATGAATAGTTAAATAAGATCAAACTATGTGCTACCTAGAAGAGACTAACTTTAGTTTCAAGGACACACATAGGGTGAAAGGGTAAGAATGGAAAACATATTCTATGCAAATAAAAACCAAAAGAAAGTACTGGTGACTACATTTATATCAAGTAAAAATAGAATGAGTCAAAAAAATGTTGCAAGGGATAAAGATCATTATAAAATGATAAAGGGATCAACTGATCAAGAGAATATACCAATTATAAATATATACTAACTTAGTGTCAAACTCCTAAATACATAAAATAAATATTAACAACTGAAAAGAAAATACAGCAATATAATAGTAGTGGACTTCTCTATCCCACATTCTGCAATAGATAATGCGCACAGAAAATCAATAAGGCTATATTGGAACTTAAACTGTACTTCAAAACAAATGGACCTAACACAGAGTTGGGAAGTGGGGGCTGATGCACATGCTAACCACTACCTGCCAACAGCTGTGGCCAATGAAAGCAAATCCACCATCCCAGCAGAAAGTGAGCAGTCCAGCTGCAGCTTCCCTCACCCAAGCACTCTGCCAGGGGTCTGGGGATCATTCCACCCTTACACACCACAGTTAGCACCTATATGTACCACTGAGGGGCCTGGTGACAGTTCCACCTGACCTGGCTTATCCCTCCATGCTCAGAACCTGAGCATGCTGTCTGGGGGCCCACGTATTACCTCACCTCATCCACCCCTATTGGCACCTGACACTCCTCCTGAGGGCCTGTGTATGGGCCCACCCAGCCAGCAGCTACCAGTACAGCTGGCATCCACTCCCATAGATGACTTTGGGCATGAGGAATAGCCTAATCTGCCTGTCACAGACACTGCTAACATCAGCATGGACAACTTGGGAGCCAGGGGTTGTAATGGCCAGCTACTACCATTGACCACACCACGCCTGCTACCCAGAGGCCCAAGAACCAAACCAAATGCTCAGTCCATTGTTGCCACTGCTGGCATGCAAGCACACGTCTTGGAGGACACAATATCAGCTCATCTGAACCTGCTACACTAGCCTGGGGCCTAACAGTCACACTTGGCCCACTGCTACTCCCACTGGTACCTCAGGGCAGACTCACCCAGCATTCCCATTTCCAGCAAAATTCACCACAGCCTCTGCTAACAATCACAACATACTCCAGCCAAAAAATGATAATAATTAAATTTAAAATTTAAAAAAATTACAGACACCACTGACAATATTTATAGCCAAAGAAATTGTGCAAAGACAACACTACTGCATGCACCCACTATCAGAGCCAATACACCCTATCTGACCAACACCTTAGATATTTCTTCAACAAAAAGTACTCTTCTAAGAAAGCATCAAAAGTGGAAGAAGCATCTATTACACCAGATGCATAGATATCAACAAGAGGACATGAGAAACATGAACAAAAACAAAAATCTGATAGTTCCAAGGAACACAAAAGTTATTCAACAAGAGATTCCAATGAAAAATAAGTTTATAAAGTGCCATAAAAAGAATTCAAAATAAAAATATTAAATAAACTCAGTGAGGTACTAGAGAACACAGATATATAATAGAAAGAAATCAGAAAAACAATCAGAATGTGAATGAGAAATTTACAAAAGAGATAGATGTCATAAAAATAAAAGATTTCAAACAGAAATCCTGAAAATTCAGAATTTATTGAATTAAATAAAAAATAAAGGCCAGGCACGGTGGCTCAAGCCTGTAATCCCAGCACTTTGGGAGGCCGAGGCGGGTGGATCACGAGGTCAATAGATCGAGACCATCCCGGTCGACATGGTGAAACCCCGTCTCTACCAAAAATACAAAAAAATAGCTGGGCATGGTGGCACGTGCCTGTAATCCTGGCTACTCGGGAGGCTGAGGCAGGAGAATTGCCTGAACCCAGGAGGCG
>CAUYOR010190017.1:0-30151 GCA_963573925.1 Callimico goeldii
TCCCAGCTACTCAGGAGGCTGAGGCAGGAGAATTGCCTGAACCCAGGAGGCGGAGGTTGCGGTGAGCCGAGATCGCGCCATTGCACTCCAGCCTGGGTAACAAGAGTGAAACTCTGTCTCAAAAAAAAAAAAAAAGAAAAAAATCACGGGAGAATGTATGCAATACCCTCCAATTAAAGCTTTCCTAAGTATCACACAAAAACCCAGATGCCTTAAAAGAAAGCTGAATTGCCCAGGCACGGTGGCTCATGCCTATAATCCCAGCAATTTGGGAGGCCAAGGTGGATGGATCTCCTGAGGTCAGGGGTTCAAGACCAGCCTGGATCAACATGGCAAAACCCCATCTCTAATAAAAACAGAGAAATTAGGTGACATGGTGGTGTGTGAGTATAGTCCCAGCTACTAGGGACACTGAGACAGGAGAATTGCTTAAACCTGGGAGTCAGAGGTTGCAGTGAGCTGAGATCATGCCACTGCACTCCAGCATGGGCAACAGAGCAAGAATCTGTCTCAAAAAAGAAAATCAGACTCCTGTTCAGGTGCAATGGCTCATACTTATAATCCTAGCACTTTGGGAGGCTGAAGTGGGCTGATCATTTGAGGCCAGGAGTTTGAGACTAGCCTGGCCAATGGTGAAACCCCATCTCCACTGGAAAAAAAAAAAGAAAGAAAGCTGAATTCAATCACATTAAAATGTTTTAATTACTAAAGACAAACCCACCATACATAAGCAAACTTTCTGAAATATAAATAACTTTTACAAATCCGTAAGGAAAAAAATTACTGTTCCATTTGGAAAAAGAGGCAGAATATGAAGTGTTCGTAGAAAAGGAAGTATACGTGCTCAGAATCAAGCTTGTCCAACCCACGGTCCACAAGCCGCATGCAGCCTAGGAAAGTCTGAATACAGCCCAACACAAATTAGTAAACTTTCTTAACATATTGTGAGATTTTTTCTCGTGATTTTTGTTTTGTTTTGTTTTTTAGTTCATCAGCTATTATTGGTGTTAGTGTATTTTCTGTGTGGCCCAAGGCAATTCTTCTTGTTCCAATGTGGCCCAGGGAAGCCAAATGACTGGATACCTCTGCTCCAAACATACAAATATATGCTTGAGATCAAATAAGAAAATGCATGTTGGCAAAATGAAAACATTTTGTAATCTATACTAACAAAGATGTATAGAAACAGGCATGGTCATAAATTACTCCAGATGACAATTCAACAATCTCTATCAAATTAAAAATGAACCTGTACATACATTTTGATTTTGAGGAATTTATTCACAAATATACTTTAATATATGTGTGACAATTCATGCCATTTTCTTACTGTAAATTATGATTTGTCCAAAAAATGAAATACTATGCAGCTATAAAGAGAACACTTTTTTGAGGCCGGGCACAGTGGCTCATGCCTAGCACTTTGGGAGGCTGAGGCAGGTAGATCACTTAAGGCCCGAAGTTCAAGACCAGCCTGGCCAACATGGTGAAACTCCTTCTCTACCAAAAACATAAAATTAGCTTGGCATGGTGGCACCTGCCTGTAGTTCCAGCTACTTAAGAGGCTGAGACTGGAGAATCACTTGGACCAGGGAGGCAGAGTTTGCAGTAAGCTGAGACTGAGCCACTGTGCACTAGCTTGGGTGACAGAGCAAGACTCCATCTCGGAAAAAAAAAGTTAGAACACTTTTGGATTCCTGATGCAGAATATATTGTTCACAGAACAGAGCAAGGTATAGAACAGTGGAAGAATGGGAGGAGGGGAAGGAAAATGCAGCCATATGCATGTTTATAAATGTACAAGAGAGCTTCAGAAACTTGCGAAGGGGAAGTGGGACAGTGTGGACATAGGAGACAAACTTAACATTTCATAGCTAACTTTCACACTCACTGAATTTTATAGTATGGATATCATGATAACATGTAATCACGTTTCAAATAAAAGTATATACACATAATGCTACCAGTACTTTTTCCAATAGTAACTTGATGTCCACTAAGTTATGGTTTTAATTTCTGTTGAAACCATATCTATACAACCAAAAAAAGAGAAGTTTAAGAAGGAAGTAGAAAGAGACCACAGAGAAAGGGATCTGTTTTTATTTTGGGCTATGATTTTTCTAGGCACTGTGTGATAAAGTAATGCCTGACTTTTCAAATCACAGGAGCATGAGAAATGGCTCTCCCTCCCTCTAGAGAGAAAGCTACGTGCAGTCTCAGAGAGCGAGGGTCAGGGCGCAAAGATAACAGGCTGATCGCTGGGAGCCTGTGCTGGTCAGCAGGGGCAGGCAGGTGGCTGGTGCACTGCCCAAAAGCCCAGAGGGAAAGACATGAGAATGGGGTGGTTGACTCAGCAGTGGCGCCCCAAGTCAAGGGCCAGAATGCCTGAGACCCCTCTGGAATACAGGAGCTAAAACGAAAGGGTAGCCTCCTGGGTGTGGAGAAAGGAGAAGCAAAAGAATAAGTAAATAGTGAAGGCAAAGCACAGAGGCTTGAAAGGACAAAGAATACCAGGATACGGAGTGGGAGTGTGGGAGGAGGGAGAGAAGCAGGGCATACTGATATCTCTTCATTTTGTGTGTCTGGTGATCACAGCAAGAGATAAGGCCTTTAACTAGGACCACACAGGTTGAGTTCACAGTTAGGGTAATCATGGTGTGTTAATATTTATCCTCACTTAAAGAGCTATCAGCACACAATTCTAAGAGCCTTGGCAGATGGGACTCTCGGAGAAGCACCAGCATGCCATGCCTTCAAGCCTGGAGTTTGCTCAGTCTTGATGTCATACTGCTGCTTAATTCATTCTACCCAGCCCTGTGAGACCCTGTTCCCCTTGCCCTGCGGGTCTGCCTTCATTCATTCATTCCACAAGAATTTACAGAGCATCAGTATATGCCAAGCACTGTATCAAGCCCAAATATATACAGTGGTTAACATGTCAAGTGTGATCCTTACCCGAAGGAAGCTTACAGTCTAAGGAGGCAACAGAGATTTAAAAAGTAAAAACCCAAATAAATATGTATTAGAAATTGTGTTACAAGTTATGAGGGAAAAAAACGTGGTGCTCTGAGAGTGAGAAGTTGGCGGCCATCTTAGGCTGTGTGGTCAGGAAAGAGGGCTGCCTTGATGCACAGCTCTAGGGCACATTGCTCATGAAAATACAATGTGCATGGCACCCCCCAATGCCAGGCAGAGTGTGGGCCAAAAAGCCTTGCAGGAGAGGGGACCACATGCTCACAGACACTGGAGCAGGAAATATCTTGGCAAGAACATGCCACTGTAAGAAGTACAGTTAAGATGAATCTCAGCTCCAGGGAGAATCTGAAAGGCTATGAGAGGAAGGTGGCATTTTTATTCCAAGTTCAATGGGAAGGCTCTAAAAGGTATTAAGCAGGTCAGTGGCATGGTTCAATGTGTGCGTGTGCGTGTGTGTGTGTACATGTCACGTGTTGCATAATGATTTTCAGTCAACAACAGATTGCATATACAACACCAGCTTCGTAAGATTATAATATATTTTTGTTGTACTTTGTCTATGTTTAGATACACAAATACCATGTGTCCCAATTGCCTACAGTATTCAGTAGAGTAACATGCTATCCAGGTGTGTGGCCCAGGAGCAATAGGCTATCCCATACAGCCTAGGTGTGGAGTAGAGTAACATGCTGTCCAGGTGTGTGGCCCAGGAGCAACAGGCTATCCCATACAGCCTAGGTGTGGAGTAGAATAACATGCTGTCCAGGTATGTGGCCCAGGAGCAACAGGCTATCCCATACAGCCTAGGTGTGGAGTAGGCTCTACCATCTAGGTTTGTGTAAGTGCACTCTCTGATGTTCCCATAATGACAAAATCACCTAATGATGCATTTCTCGGAACATATCCCTGATGTTAAGTAAGGAGTTTGCACTTTATAAGTTAAGCCCAATGGAACAATGCAGCATGTGCTGGTGGCCTGGAGCCTCAGCTCACACGTGGTCCTGCCTCCCAATACCTCAGCCACTTCCCTGAACTGGGTTCTTGGCCACCCAGAGGCTGCTGCACCTTCTACTCTTGTCAGAGAGCTGGGCACAGGGAGGACCCCATGCACCAAGTTGTGAGGCAGGACTTCGGGTGCCTGTGAGGGTCTGCACTTGTCCCAAGAGTGTCCCGTGACTAAGGAAGAAAAATATTAAATAGCAAATAAAAAAACACCTTGCCAGGTAGAGAGAAAATGAGGGGAGAGAGAGAACTCAGAAAGGAAGGAAAAGCTTCTTTCTGTTTTTTGGACAAGGGTCTTGCATTTCTATTTTGCACTGAGCATGACATAGTCAGCTCCGCCTAGAAATACTGATATTTGGAGGACCCCAATGAAACAGATCATTGCTCAGTGAGCCTACACATGTATACATAGTAAAGGAATTCTGGAAGAAACAGGAATTCTGAGGAAAGGAGACAATGCAGGAACTAAAGAACATTTTAAAACACTCTACCATCTTCAGAGCAGACAGACATGAGGATACAATGAAAAAGAGAGAGGGGACAAATCCTGGCTCTATCACTTACTGCATGTGTGGCCCTGAGCAAATCACTTTGCCTCAGTGGCTGGTTCTCCATCAGTAACATGAGTTGTTGTAAGGGAGGGTGCCCTGGCAGTCTGCATTTATGGGCACACAGCTAAGCCTATACTTCCCAGCCTCCCCCGCAGTCAAGTGGCCTCCTGGGACTGGGTGCTGGCTAATGGACTGTGGGTGGAAATGACGTTTGCCTGTTCCAGGCCTGTCCCTGGAGCCTCCCGCAGAGGATCCAGTGGAGGACAGTGAGATACTAGAAGACATGAGTGAAAGGAGGCATCTTGGCATCATCTTTGGCCTCTTCCAGATCCTTGAGTTGCAATGGAGTCAGACGTGAATGAGAAACAGACCTGACTGTGTTCAGCCCCTGAAACCTGGGCATTATTTGTACTAACATTTGGCTCAATCTGACTAACACTAAGCGTTAAATGACATATGTATATATAAAATATTTGACTCATAGAACGTGCTCAATAGTTTTGCCTAAAATAGAGGGAAGCAATTCAAATGAGCATTATTTTTTTCAAGGATTTAATCATCTTTCAAATTTTAACTTCATCTCTATTGTTTTATCCCCCAAATGCCTGGGAGGTAAACAGATGCTCTTTAGACTAGGTAAGGCATCTCAGAGAAACTACGTGACTAAGCCAGGGCCCCAGGGCCCGGTGGCAGGACGGAGACAGGCATCCAGGCCTCCTCATCTGGGTCTCCCCCACACTGGAGTGCATCAACGTCTGAAGTTGGCCAGAGTGACTTATTCACTTATTTAATCCCCTCAACAACCCTAGGAGGTTGGGATTAATATATCTCCCATTTTTATAGATGTGAAAACTGAGGCTCAGAGAGATTAAGTGACTTGCCCAAAGCCCCAAAGAAGACTGGGCGCCATGGCTCAGACTTGTAATCTCAGCACTTTGGGAGGCTAAGGCAGGCAGATCACTTGAGCTCAGGAGTTTTGAGACCAGACTGGGCAACATGGTAAAATCCCATCTCTAGAAAAAACACAAAAATTAGCTAGGCGCAGTGGTGCATGCCTGTAGTCTCAGCTCCCTGGGAGGCTGAGGCAGGAAAATCGCCTGAGCCAAAGAAACGGAGGCTGCAGTGAGCTGAGATCATACCATTGCCCTCCAGCCTAGGTGACAGGAGTGAAACTATTTCAAAACAAAAAAAAAAACAAAGCTAAAATCAAACAAACATAAAAAAAAACAAAGTCTCACAGCACTGGGATTTGAACACAAGCAGTCTGGCTCCAGAGTCCCTACCCTTAACTACCACATGCCTCCATCTCTAAAGGCTAGCTTACCACTGCCCCTCAGGCACATCATATATTTTGGAGATCTTTCCACATCAGTGCACAGAAAACAGTCTTATTCGTCCAACCAAAACCCTTGAATGAATGAACAAATATATGTGTGTGTGTGTATGTGTGTGTTGTTGTTGTTATTGTTGTTGTTATTGTAGAGACAGGATCTTGCCTATGTTGAACAGGCTGGTCACAAACTCCTGGCATCAAGCAATCCTCCTACCTCGGCCTCCCGAAGTGCTGGGATTACAGGTGTGAGCCACCCTACCCAGACTGAGTATTTCATAAACTGTCTCCTATTGACGGACTTTTAAGCTATTTCTCATTTCTCATTGTGGTAAAATATAACATAAAATTCACCATCTTAACCATTTTTAAGTATACAGTTCTCTGGCATTAAGTATGTTCACAATATGGGCAGCCATCACCACCAACCATCTCCAAAACACCGCAAGTTCCCCACCTGCAACTCTCTACCCATTAAATGCGACCTACGCATTCCTCCCTTCTCCAGCTCCTGGAAACCACTGTTTTGTCTCCATGACATTCACTACACTAGGTATCTCATATAAGTGGAATCACACGGTACTTATTCTTTTGTGACTGTCTTATCTTTCTGCTATTACAAACCATGCTCTGGTGAATTTCACTGGAGTTATTATATTGTGAGCATTTAAAGAAAAAGGATAAATTATACAGCTATCTCCGGCATAATACAAAAGAAACCAATGATTAGGGAGGGAAAATGGGCAACTGGGGGAGAGAAAAAAGAGAGGTTTAAAAAAAAAAAAAAAACCTATTTTTTAAAACATCTTTAGAATTCCGTATCTTGTTCATACATTACCTACTTTAAAATATTTGTTTAAAAATTAAAGGTAACTACTAGAAAAAATGTAATAGAAGATGCACAAATTCCAAACCCTTTATGGACCCTTATGGCATAGACCATAAACTGTCCAATAAAATCTATCTCCTGTTGTCCACAGTCATGGAACAGAAGCTGGCAAGTGGCTGGCCAGCTACACATTTCCCATCCTCCTCTGCAATGAGGTTTGTCCATGTGGCTGAGACTCCCAGTGGCATCTGAGGGGAAATAATGTGCCTTTTCCAGGCCAGTGCCTCCCCCTCCATGCTTTCTATCCCCTTGCTGTGAGCCCGTGCGAGAATGTGGCTACAGCCCAGTCTCAGCCATGAAGATAGCACAACATGCAAAGAGATGGTAGAGGAAGGTGATGTAAGGAGCCTGGGTCCCTGAATGATCCTATGGAGCGGAGCGACTTGCCCACCTGGAACTTGAGCTGTTACACAGGAGAGAAACAAACTGTCTCATTTAAGCTAGTGCATTTGGGGATCTTTTTGTTATAGCAGCTAGTGTCACTTTAATTAATATAACCCATTTGGGGTTATAGGAAACTGCCTCCAGTGATATCAGGGAAAGATTTCCAGGGAAGAAAGAAAGAAATGGAAGCTAAAATTGTGCTTGAGGCTCTTTTTGAGGCACCTGACAACACACCAGCCTCAGAGGTTTTGGGGTGAGGTGGGAGGAACATCTCCATTTTCAACAAAAATTCCTAGTCATGATCTGATCTTGTTTGGGCTGATCCCATCTCCAGGCCGCAGTGATAACAGTCAGGATCATGGACTTTGACCCTCTCTGTCACTAACTTACATAGTCTGCCTGTGCAAGTTACCTCACAGCTTAGACTTGTATTGTTTTTAAATTAGGCAGAAGCAGGAACAGGAGGTAGAAGCAAGTCTCTCCAGGGCCCCTTCCTGTCTTATGGTGTATGATATCAGGCCCAGCTTAGAGGGAGAACAGGACAAGGACTCAGGTCTGACTCCTTGGGTCTAGGCTTTTCCCTGGGACCTGCTGGATTAAACGTTGACTTTAAGGGGTTAAACGCTGGATGCAAAAATGTCAGCAGGGAAGTTACCACCCACAAGCCAAGAGTTGGTTGCTGGTTTTAAGTTTTACAAGCCAATCCTGTGAACAACTGACAGGGGAGGATCATCCTGGGATGTAAAGAGTTCTACGAGAGTTCAAAATGAGGTGCAGTGGACAGGACATCCACACTGGGAATCTAGGACAGGGAGCCCGCAGCATCCTCTCACTAGACCACTGAAGCATCTCCACTTTAAACTACAATTCCTGCTTAAGACCTGATCTCGTATGGGCTCAGCCCATCTCCTCTGTGCCTCTGCTGAGCATAAAAACATGCAGCTTTGATCCCTTGGGACTATTGGCTCCAACAACAAGTCGGTGTGGATATGAGACTTTGAACCTTGCTTGATTTCTCAACTCGATGAATGAGGACAAGGAGGAGGTGTGGAGAAGAAATCTGGGTGAGAGGTGGCTGGAAGATCCCAGAAGTTGGATAATTTCAAAAACAGCCAGCATCTCGGCTGAGCTGCCATCTGAACCTATCTGAAGTTCGGTGCAGAGTCCAAGGGAGGGGTAGAGCACATTCATCAGCTGGGCGTCTCGGCCAGAGCAGGGCACATCCCCAGCACCCAGAGGGAGGAGGAAGGGCCCAGCCCCACCCCCAATCTGGCTCACTCCCCTTCCCCTCTGCCTCCTTCCAAGCTGCTTCTCCAAACCTCCCAAGGCAGCAAAGACAGAGCCTATTTAAAACAACCTCCAGAAGGTAATTAAACAGAGCCTGAAGGGGATCCTTCTGTAAGGCAAAGAATGCCTCCATAAAACAAACAAAAAAAACTTCCTAATTTATCAGTTGGGCCAATCGCATTATACCTCACCATTAATTTTGTAACCATGGTTACTCCCAGGTAATATGTACCTTTTCCAAGTCTCTATCGGGTGAGGGTACCCCCAATTCTACAGACTCGCGAAAGAGGAGACTCTTCGCCCAGTTCTGCAGTGTAGCACACAGCAGCAGTTGCAACTTCCCTATACATGCAGCTTGTTTCTATCCAGACTCGGGTTTAAATTCTAGATCTCCCACTTGCTGGCTGTGTGATTTAGGGCAATGTACTTAATCTTTCTGAGCCTCCTCTTCCTCAATTGTAATATGAGGATGTGAATACTTTGAAGGTTACTGTGAAAATAATTCATTTATTTAACAAATTCACTTATTTAACAAATATTTATTGAGCATCTACTATGTGCTGAGCAGTGCTTTAGGTGCCAAGGATACATCAGTCACGAAAAACAGACCAAAATCTCTGCTTTTGTAGAGTTTACAGGGTTGTGCAGACAGACAAACAATAAGCAACACAAATAATAAACAAGCAAATTCTCTGACATGTTAGAAGGATATGTGCTTCAGGAAACTAGGGAAAACAGAACAGGGCAAGAGGATAGCGAGTGTGAGCTGGTAGCAGAGATGGCGATTACAGACATAAGGTAGTTAGGGTGGGTCTCACTGAGGTGATGTTGGAGGAAACACTTCAAGAAGGGAATGAGTCAGGCAGCTATCTAGCGAGAGATTGTTCTGGCAGACAGAACAGCCAGTGCAAAGGCCCTGAGGCAGAAGTGGGCCTATCTGGCAGGTCTGAGAGACAGCAAGGAGGCCAGTGTGACTGGTGTGAACCCAACAGGAGAGAGCAGTAGGAGACAAGGTTAGAGAGGACTGGAGGTTTTGCAGGCCAGGTTAAGGATTACGGCTTTTACTGCAAAAGAGGAACACTATAGTTTCCACTAGAGCAGTGGTTCTTAACTGGGGGTGGGTTTTGCACCCAGGGACATTTGGCAACATCAGGAAACATTTTTGGTCATCATGACTGGGGAGGGGAAGCTACTGCGATCTAATGGGTCAAAGCCAGGCATGTTGCTGAACACCCTCAGTACACCGGACAGCCCTTGCAAAAAAGAATAATCTGGCTCCAAATGCCAATTGTGCCAAGTCTGAGAAGCCCTGGAGCAGAAGAACAAACAATGTCATGTATAATTTCACAGATCACTCTGTGTGCTGTATGGCAATGGACAAAGGGACCCAGGTAGCATGGGAAGATCATCCGGGAGGCCACTTCAGGGACCCAGCCCACAGATGCATCTACAGCACTCAGTACAACACCTAGCACATCATACAAATAACTTAGCTCATACTCATCACTCTGTGCTATCAGTTAAGGCCACACTGGGGCTGGCCCAGAGGGGAAGGGTGCTGACCAGGATCCACAGAGCTTGATGCTAGGAGTCGGGGTAAGACTAGTGGGTCAGTCAAGCCTTCCCTTCAGCATCTGACAAACTTGCTGACACCCACAGAAGACTTGGGGCACAAGTATTTTTAAGCCTCTGTTATTTGCTCAGCTATTTTCAGCAAAGCCCAAACACAGCTGACCCCATTTCCTTTCTGCCAGAGAAGACTTGCAGGATCTCTTGCATCCCTGCAACTCTTTCTCCTAGGCAGGTCACAGACAGAAATTCATCCTGTATGGGGACTCTGAGCAACCCACACATTCATTACACTGGCTGCAGGGTAGGCACTTATGAAAGGTTGGTTGGTTCCCGACCTTTGAGGAATGTGGAATGATGGACAAGTCCCACTACTCAGGAGCTACAGTGGTTCCCAGTAACCTGCTCACCACACTCCCAATCACTCCAGTAGCTTCCAAGCTGGTTTCCGTAATAGCACTTACTCCTCCCAGTCCACTCTGGCACTGCCACCAACTGATCCTACCACAATACCACGGTCATGCTATTCCCTTGCTCAACAGCTTTCAGAAGCTTCCTCTTTCCCCATACAACACATCCAGCATCTCTGCCTGGTTTTCAAAGACTTTCACAATCTAGCCTGTACCCTCCAACTTCCTTCCAGCTTTCTCTCTCTTAACTCTTTTCTCTCTGTCTCTCTCACTTCCAGAAGATGTCTCTCCCATTAGCCTAAGAGGCCCAGTGTCAGATCCCAACCCCACCACATACTAGCTATGTGACCTTAGGCAAATAATGCAATCTCTCTGAGTCTCAGTTTCTGGGCTGTAAAATAGGGTTAATATAGGTACCTACTGACAAGTTTATGTGAAAATTAGCTGAGATAATATGTGGAAAACGCTGGTACTTATGGTACAATACCCAGCACTTCAAAAGCACGCAGGGAGTAGTGGCTCGCCATGGGGAGGGGGTCTTCCATATTTAGCCCCACCCACCTCCATCCACACCAAACCATTCTGGCAAAGCCCCAGCACATACAAGTGTACAGATCATAGTCAACATTCAGAAATTTAGTTGGCTGTGTCTATGCTTACATTTTTACACACTATGGCTTTGTTTTTTTTTAACCGATAGCTATAGTCCTTATTAGGGTTCCTAGCTCATCAAATTTTCACCTGCTAAACCCAAAAGGTAAATTATACTCATTTTTATTTTGTCCTAGGAACCAGTGATTCATTGATAAAGCAACCTTCTCATTTTTTTGAAACAGAGTCTCGCTCCATCACCCGGGCTGGAGTACAGTGGCGTGATCTTGGCTCACTGCAACCTCCACCTCCTGGGTTCAAGCAATTCTCCTGTCTCAGCCTTCCAAGTAGCTGGTACTACAGGCATATGCCACCACACCGGCTAATTTTTGTATTTTTAGTAGAGACGGGTTTTTACCATATTGGTCAGGCTGGTCGCGAACTCCTGATCTTAGGTGATCCACCCACCTCGGCCTTCAAAGTGCTGGGATTACAGGTGTGAGCCACTGCACAGTCAGCTGATATAGCAATGTTTTAACAAGGTAATGGTCCTGGAGAGAGCAGCCACACACAACGGAAGACCAAACCAAGGCCATCAGGAGGGAACAAACTATTGATACATTTGCATACACCCACTGGTGAGGTGTTGTACCTGGAAGGCAGGTTATATGACAAGTTGGGTAGCAAAAGAGAATGTCACAAGTTAATCAGTCCCGCCCACAATAACAGGATGGCCTGCAGGCCTCAGGACCCAGTTGCAGGTTTCTAGCTCACACACCTGCAACGGCATCAGAGCAGCCGCAGAGCCCAGGCCTCTGTCCAGACTGAGACCAAGAACCACCCAGGCTGCTTCAGATGAGCAGAGCTAGCCTGGACCAGGAACAGTAACTGTTAATTATGAATTGCTAAGCCCATCCAGCCCTGAGCTGCCATGCCACCACCCATCCCCTCTGTTCCTGTGTCTGTGGAGGCCAGAGGAGGGTATAGATTGGCTGACTGAAGCCCAGTGAGGGAAGCATTTGTGAGAACTGGTGCTGAGGGAGCCAGGAGGCTGAGGAAAGGGAGGGAGAGAGAGGATCTGCCTCTAGGGGGCCATAGAGGCAGGCTCACACCTAGAGCACTGTGCTACCCAGCCACCAGATGGACACTGCAGGCATTACCAACAGGAGCCAGAATCGGGAAGCACAGCTAGTGCCAAACCACCCCCCGCCCCAGCTCCCCTCCTTCCCAGCTCCATGGAGGCACATGGGGGCTTTCAGGACAGAAAACAAAGGAGGCCCAGGAAACAGGACAAGTAGCTTTAAGCTACTGAAAGGAGCAAAGAGGAGAAAATGTGGCTTCATTCTCCAAACTATGGGAGCTGGAAGGGATCCTGAGAGGCCAACCTCAGCAAGAAAGGGGCAGAGCGGAGCTTGGGCCGGGAGCAAACACAGGGTCAGGAGGGCATAGAGGCAGGATCTAACTCTCACAGGTCTGAGAAAAACACGAAAGGGGCTGGGGACTGCTTCGGCCTGGGTAGGGTGGGGTACTGGGTCACACCGTCCAGGCTCTTAGGTGCTCATGGCCAGAGAGAAGTCCCACTGCTCAGGAAAGAGGAGACTGCAGCCTGTCCTCCTGGCTGACAGCTGCCCATGACTCAGCACGCAGTGCACACGCCTTCAGGTGAGCCCCGCATAAGTAGGCACTGTGAGTCTGTCACTCCCCCAGGGCCCTGCACAGGGGCATCTGGCCAAGGTGCTGCTTCCACTCATGCATCTGCCCTCCATTCCTATCACTATGTTCCAGTTTAGCACATTCGCCCATTCCCTCCTTCTGCAGGGTCTTGCTCCCTCTACCTCTAGCACAGTGTGTGCCTCCTCGCCTGGACCACCCCTACCCGCTCTTCACCAGCCCTGACAGCCCTCACATCTCAGGCAAGAAATTTCTTCCAGACGCCCCGAGTCTGGGAGGGTCACCCCTTCCATAGCTCTCCCACGGTATCCTGTGCTTTCACTGTCACTGCCTGGTTTCTGGTGGTGCAGATTAAGAACGTCATCCAGCTTCCTACCTGTTCTATTCCCCCAAGCCCTACACTCACATCTGGTCCATAGTGACGGATGGAAGAGAAAAAAGGTGAGAAAACCTACATGTCAGCCCACAATGCCTAATATTTGACGAACAGAAGTTCCAGAATGAAAGAAAAAAAATGATGAAAGCAATTAAAAATTTTGCCAGAACTGAAGACAGGAGTCTTCAAATTGAAAGGGGTCATCAAGAATACAAAATGATACATTTTAAAAGAAACGGCATTGTGGAATTTCAGAAACTAATTTCACAGATAAAGAGAAGATCCTAAATATTTCCAAAGAAAGAAAACAGACCGCAAAGAATCAGGAATGAAACGGCATCAGGTTTTTCAACAGCTATATTGGAACCCAGAAGAAAATAGCGCAATGGTCTTCAAAAGCTGAAGGAAAATGATTGTCAACCTAGAATTTTCTCCTTAGCCAAACTGTCAATTAAGGCTGAGTGCAGAATTATAATTTTTCAGACATAAAAAGACTCAAAACTTTCTTCTCATTTACCCTTTTTCTGGAAGCTACTAGAAGAGGTGTTCCGCCAAAATGATGAAATATACCAAGAAAAAGGAAGACCTGGAACTCAGAGGTAGGCCCCAGAAAGAAAAATTTCAGGAAAACAAAAAGAAACTCAAAGACAGAAATCTTCAGATTGAAAAGAGGACTGAAAATACAGTCATGCATCACTTAACAACAGGGATATGTTCTGAGAAATGCATCATTAGGTGATTTCATCATTGTGCAAACAGCATAGAGCGCCCTTATACAAACCTAGATGGGCAAGCCTGCTACACACCTAGGCTACATGGTAGGTATAGACTACTTCTCCTGGCTACAAGCCTGGATAGTATGTTACTATACTGAATATATAGGCAACTGTAACACAATGGTGGATATCTGGATATGTAAATATAGTAATGGTTCAATAAAAATATGGCATAGAAGACAAAAAATGGTCACCTGCATTGGGCACTTACCATGGGTGGAGCTTGCAGGACTAACAGTTGCTGTGGTGAGTCACTGAGTGCACGATGAGTGAATGTGAAGGCCTAGGACATTACTGTACAGTATTGCAGACTTTATCAACACTGTACACTTAAGCACACTTAATATTTTTTAAATAAAAAATTAGCCAGGTGTGGTGGTGTGTACCTATAGTCCCAGTTACTCGGGAGGCTGAGATGGGAGGATAGCTTAAGCCCAAGAGTTTGAGTTTATAGTGAGCTACGTCCCCCACTACACTCCAGGCCTGGGTGACAGAGCAAGATCTTGTCTTTTAAAAAAAAATAAAAAAGTATTATTTACTCAATAAAATGACCCTTAGCTTACTGTATCTTTTTTACTTTATAAAATTTTAACTTTCTGACTCTTTTATAATACTTAGCTTAAAACACAAACATGTTGTACAGCTGTACAAAAACATTTTTCTTTATGTCCTTATTCTTTATATCCTTATTCTATAAGTTTTCTATTTTAAAATTTTCAACTTTTTTTTTAACTATTTAAACTCTTAAAACTAGCTAAAAACGAAGACACAAACACAGGCCTGTACAGGGTGAGGACTGTCAAGACATCTCCAGGCAATAGGAATTTTTCAGTTCCATTATCATCTTTTTTTTTTTTTTTGAGACAGGGTATCATTCTGTCACCCAGGCCGGAGTGTAGTGATGTGATCTCGACTCACTGCAACCTACACCTCCCAGGTTCAAGCGATCCCCTCAACGCCCACCTCAGCCTCCCAAGTAGCTGGGATTACAAGCATGCACCATCATACCTGGCTAATTTTTAAATTTTTAGTAGAGACAGGGTTTCATCATGTTAGCCAGGAGGGTCTCGAACTCCTGACCTCAAGTGATCTGCCCGCCTTGGCCTTCCAAAGTGCTAGGATTACAGGCATGAGCCACCATGCCTGGTCCCCATTATCATCTTATGGGACCACTGTCATATACATGATCCTTTGTTGACCAAAATGTCATTATGTGGTGCATGACTGTATTGAAGGGCCATGGGAAGGTACAGTGGGAGTGAGAGATAGTACAAAGCAAAGTATGCCAATGAAAAAATCCGAGGTAGTTATTAACCCCAAATAAAACAATCTGAAAAAGAGACATAATCATGATACAGCCAGTCTGACTATGTGGTAAATGTTATTTCTATAATTGTAACAACATGAAGACTGAATATGTATAGGCCCCAAAACTATGGTAACTATTTCAAGAGTGGGTATGGATGGGGGGAAAAAGTATGTTTAAAGGATTGGATGATAAGAGAGCTGAATTCTCAACTACCATAATAGATAATCCAAAAAAACTAATTGAGAAATAGCAGTGTAGATAAGCATATTCATCTGATATATAGAATACAGAATTCTATCTGAAGAACAGCGAAAAGTACTTTCTCCTAGGGAACAGGCATGAGAACTGGGTAGGGATGGGGAGCATATACTATTTTTCCTTACAAGCACTATTTTTTTATTTTGTTAATTTTTGAGACAGTTTCACTTTGTTGCCCACGCTGGAGTGCAATGGTGTGATCTCAGCTCACTGCAACCTCCATCTCCCAGGCTCAAGAGATTCTCCTGCCTCAGCCTCTTGAGTAGCTAGGATTAGAGGCACATACTGACACACCAGGGTAATTTCTTTTGTATTTTAGTAGAAACAGGGTTTCACCATGTTGCCCAAGCTCTTCTCGAACTCCTGAGCTCAGGCAATCTGCCTGCCTCAGCCTCCCCAAGTGCTAGGATTATGGGTGTGAGCCACCATGCCCAGCCCCTTATAAGCATTTTAGTACTATCTGACTTCTTGAATTATGTACACACAACTTTGAAAATATTTAAATTAATGTTTGAAAAAGTTTTGTTTTTGTTTTTGTTTTTTTTTGAAACAGAGTCTCACTGTGTCACCAAGTGCCAGGCAGGAGTGCAGTGGCACAGTCTCGACTCACTGCAACCTCTGCCTCCTGGGTTCAAGCAATTCTCCTACCTCCGCCTCCCGAGTAGCTGGGACTACAGGCGTGTGCCACCACGCCCAGCTAATTTTTGTATTTTTAGTAGAGACGGGGTTTCACCATGTTGGTCAGGATGGTCTCAATCTCTTGACCTTGTGATCCGACCACCTCGGCCTCCCAAAGTGTGAAAAAGTTTTTGAAATAAAGTTTATGAACAAAAAGATAGACTTTGGCTCATGAACCATCAGTCTCTGTAATCATTGAGTACTATATTCCCTTACCCCTCCACAAAACAAAACACAATCTGCAACATTTCGGGTATCTCTAATTCAAGTTCCTACATGATAGTAAAAAATAAAATGACAGTATACTAGCCTAATCCTCAACATTCTCCTGGATCCTTCCCACCTTTAACCTGAATTTTTGAACAGCGGTATGCTGGTTTAATAATCTGTTCTCTGGAGAAAAAGTCCTGTTTTGTAGCATTTGCCAACTTCTATGGTATAAATACTCCAATCATGGCTGATTTCAAGCTCCCACTGTGTTGTCCCTGAATGTGGAATTGGGAAGAGATGCACAGAGTCAGCTCTCGCAAGCCAGTGCAAGCCGGCCTCACCAACCTACCGCCTTTGGGCCACCCTAGTCTTTTCAGCCTCCATGTTTCCCACTGGACCTGGAGCACAGGAGAGATTTGGTCGTCTCCAAAGAGCTTTTAGTCCACAGCAGTATGTACCAGCAGAAATAGATACTGGAGGAAAGAAGTGGTTCTGGCTGCAGGGAAGGGGTTGTGAATGTATCACTCTCCTTCCCTTCCCCACTGGCCATGCTCCCACCTCCCACAGGGTTACCTGTTCATTGGTGACCCCTGGGCGCAGGGTCCCATGCTTATAGTCCTCCAGCAGCTGCACAGCCTCTCTGAGACGTCTCTGCAAAAGAAAGAAAAGAGACATTGAGAGGCACAGATCCAGGGCTCCTGCAAATCTTCCTTTTGCGGGATTACATCAGTATCAAATACTGCTAGCAAAAGGTCTCGGGCCTGCCCTCAGTTCATGGTATACACACAAAATAATAAAGAAATATCACCTAAATGTTCTTACTTGGCAGTTTAAAAAGTGAAGTAGAGCGATGTGTGCTTCCATGGTCATCTCTCCAAGGTATTTTGTTGAGTGAAAAAGCAAATAGCCCAGCAGTATGATGCTATTTCTTGTACCAAATAAACAACACACACATATAAGACAGTATTTCCTATGTTAACATTTATATGTATATGCCAATGTATCAGAAAAGCCCTAAAAGGAGAGCAACCAACCTGGTGGCTGGGGTTACCTCGGGGTAGAAGGAAACGGCCAAGACTTGGCAAGGGGTGTCAGAAGGAACTTTAATCTTAATTAATGTTGAAAGCTTTTAGGCTGGGTGCAGTGGCTCATGCCTGTAATCCCAGCACTTTGGGAGGCCAAGATAGGCAGATCATAAGGTCAGGAACTCAAGACCAGATTGACTGGTGAAACCCTTGTATCTACTAAAAATACAAAAAATTAGCTGGGTGTGGTGGCACACCCCTGTAACCCCAGCTACTCAGGAGGCTAAGGCAGAAGAATCAGTTGAATCCAGGAGGTGGAGGTTGCAGTGAGCCAAGATCACACCACTGCTGCGCTCCAGCCTGGGCAACAGAGTGAGACTGTCTCAAAAAAAATAAAATAAAATAACGGCAAAAACAATAAATAGACAACAGTGATAGAAGGAAGCTCATATCAAGGTCCAGATGAGGGACCCAGACACCAAGGAAGCCCGAATGGGGTAAGAAACTCAGTGAAGTTGCCCTGTTCCCCTTTTGATGGAGAGATGAGACTGGCTAAGCAATGGGAGTGCAGAGACTTCAACATAGGCACCGTAGTCTAAAAGAAGAATGCAGTCTCAGGAAGGGCCCTCAGTGGGGCAGGCAGGATTTTCTGAGCTGGCTGACAAGAATGGAAAATGAACAGCCAACCCAGACAAACCAGTGAGGCCACCCTCGACCCCTCAGGCCTGAATGTAAAGCACCCGCATGTGAAACGCTGTGGTGGCCAGCACTGGTCTAACCCAGGCCTGGCCCAAGACAGAACTGGAGGCAGTCTGGGGGCCAAGAACACTTTTTTTACTTGGAATGGCTTGAAGACTGAAAAGTACTGTGCCTTCCCTTCCAAATATGGAAGGCTCCAGCAGTTCCTAGATTCCAAAGAGCCCCTTCTTCCTAGGTACTGTTCATTTCCAAAGTGGAGATAGCTTTGTAGTTGTTTTTATTTTTTCCCCATTGTACAAGTAATTCATGCTGTTTAAAGAAAATAACAGAAAAAAACATGAAAAAGTACAAAAAGTAATCTTAAACGTGTAAACACACCCCTGAGATAACCACTCCAAAAGTGAGGATGATTTTCCTTCTAGACATAATGTTTATCAACAAAATTGGATCCATGTTATTTGTTTTAACTTGCTTAAGGTCACACAAATAGCAAGTGGATGATTTAGTATTTGAACCGAATTTAGTCAGACCCCTCTCTGCACATCCCCCCCACCACACACCCCCTCAATACCCCGAAAGCCTTCTAGTGATGCGGTGAGACCCCCACTCTTAAGCCTGCCCCTCCCATCATCTCAGCCTCTGTGGAACTGGACAATGAATGCTCTACTTTCCAATGCTGAATGGTGAATAGCCCCGTGTTCTCATTATTTTTCCCACTCTAGGGATTCTCCTGAGTTCCTATAACAACCTGGCCAGATTCCATCTCACTTGACACAGTCATCAAAGGGAGTTCTCCTGCCAAAAGAATAAAATCCAAAGAGCCCTAATCTTGGTGAAGAGCATGGGTTGAGGGAGAACGAGATCCAAGGTTCCTGCAGACAAATCTGAGGGCCCAGGACTGAAGGAAGCTGGAACCTGCTTTTCTACCTCTGAGAGCTACAGCCTGGCCTTGGACCTTAGGAAACCTCTGTCAAAGACTGAGGGGCTGGGGCTCCAGGCCTGTGGGACAGGCAAGGCCCCAGGCCATCTGTCCGGAGAGGGCACTGTAGCCTGGCTGTTCTAGGGGCTGGTGCCCCCGCTTCAGAGAAAGGGCCTATATCATGGACACGTGGGGAATGAGAGATGAGTCTCCCTGTTTAAACCTTTCACATGCCCCTGGACTGTGAGGCTCCGCAGAAGGGTCTGAGTATTTGAGGGGTGGGGAAAGGTGGGTGGCAGGGTGAATTCTGCAGGAAATCTTTTCAACCAGGAACAAACAGGCACCAGCCCCTGAACACAAAGGCTGTGAGGGATCCAGCTGGGGGTAGCAGGACACAGCCCAGGATGCTGCTCCCAAACACTACTCTATCACCAGCCTGCCAGCAAGTTTCACCCTTCGTTTGAGAGGAGGGTGGTCTCCAGAAGATCCCTCTGGAGGGCCTGCACCTGGGAGGTCTGCTCCAGCAGAACAGAATTTGAACAGAGAAGAATCCTGGCCCCACTGGTCCTGCCTCAAGGCCCTGACGGGGAACAGTGGGAAGAGGGCAGGATACCTCAATGGAGGGAAATGGGGACAGAGGGACAAGGAAGAAAAAGGGGCACAAAAAGGAAATCTAAGGAAGAGTCATCGGAAGCAAAACTCATCTCTTCTTGGGGACACCATGCCCTGTTCACACGGGATGTGGATAAGATTACTTCTCTGCAGGTCCACATCCTAGAAACATGGGGGCCATTCCCTCTCTGAGAAAACTGGGGCCAAGAGGGAAGGGTACGTCCCTGTCCAAGGTCACAGAGTGGGTGAATGACCTAGAAACCCCAGGAAACCTCACCTCTATTTCCGAGCCATTTCCATGAGCCATCTGCACAGAAGAACCTGCTGTACTCACGCCAGCGACTGTCTCCCAAAGAAACCTCAGCAATACCCGAAGCCCCCCAGAAATGATGGCCTCTGAGGCAGAGCACCTCAAGTGAAAAAACAGCCTCTTTTACTCTCAAAGCTGAGCCCAGCCTAACACAGAAAAAACAGAGAACATGTTTAGAGAGGAGGCAGGTATAGCTGAAACCTGGGCCATTTCAGGCAGAGTTTGGGAGCCCAAATGCTTACAGAACTAAAAGACTGTGGGGTGGTATGGGGGTGAGGAATTGGCAGTGGGACGTGCAGGATGGCAGAGAGATTATGTTCCACCATGCCTTGATGGTTCAGTAGCTGTTCTCACTGGGCCAATCTTGCACCACCAAGGGGAGGGCTGTGCATCCTTACCAAGGCTTGACCATTACTAGAGTCACCTGCAAGCAGTGGGTCTTGAAGGCCAAAGGTAATGGTTATGCACAGGCAAAGTCCCAAGCCTTTCTCCTGTCTTCTCTCAACCATCCCAAACGCCATGTTCCTACCCAGCAGTCCTAGAACCCCCAGGGTTCTACCTGTCTGTGCTGGGATGGGTCCTTGGCTCCCATCAGCCAGGAGCCCACCCTCTGAGAGGCCCAAAGAAGGGGAACCAGAGACACATGGCTTTCCCTGCCCTGACCTCTAGTCACGTTAGGAGGCCAAGTGAGGTAAACTGATACAGTTCTAGCAGCACGACAGGTTGTGCATCCCTTCAGGAAAGAAACCAATCCACCTATCCCAAGAACTCTGAATATGACCATGGCTTCCAGCCTGGCTACCCTACTCTTGGGAGTTTATTCTAAACAGTAAATTTAGCGAAAACTAAAGTGATATGTTGGCTGGGCACAGTGACTCATGCCTGTAATCCCAGTACTTTGGGAAGCCGAGGCAGGATTCCCTGATTACTTGAAGTCAGGAGTTCGAGACCAGCCTGGCCAACATGGTGAAACCCCATATCTACTAAGAATACAAAAGTTAACCAGGTGTGGTGGCACATACCTATAGTCCCAGCTACTCGGGAGGCTGAGGCAGGAGAGTTGCTTGAACCTGAGAGGTGGAGGCTGCAGTGAACTGAGATTACACAACTGCACTCCCGCCTGGGTGATAGAGCGAGCCTCCATCTCAAAAAAAAAAGTCATATGTCTAAGACTGTTTTGTGCAAGAAAGCAAAAGATAGGAAACAATCTACCTGTTAGACCAAAAAGTGTAATGGGATGATTATTTATGCTATAAACCTTGATTTTTAAAATAATAAAGACTTGGTGTAGTCCCAGCTACTTGTGAGGCTGAGGTGGGAGGATCTCAAGCTTAAGAGGCTAAGGCTGCAGTGAACCATGATTGCTGACACTGTACCCCAATTTTTTTAAAGTTATAAAGACTTAGAAATGAAAATAATAAGGAAGTACGTGTTCAATGTCATAACTGCCAAAATGTATGCCGATGGACAAGAACTTGAAAGATACTGACAATGGGTATGTTTTAAATTTTAAAATTCTATTAAATGTTTTAAAGTTACACTATCCACTGCTGTCTAAAATACATTTTTTTTCTTTTTCCTGTTTTAGCTACTTTTCCTTTTCTAGAATACATTTAAATGGACATCCTCACTTGATGCTATTGGAAGTATAAATATAAAATCTTGGTACAGGTTGGTACAATTTGCAGGACAGTGATACGGTTTGGCTGTATCTCCACCAAAATCTCACCTTGAATTGTAATAATCCACACATGTCAAGGGCTGGGCCAGGTGGAGATAACTGAATCATAGAAGCAATTTCCCCCATACTGTGCTCATGGTAGTGAATAAGTCTCACGGGATCTGATGGTTTTATAAATCAGAGTTCCCCTACACAAGCTCTCTTGCCTGCTGCCATATAAGATGTGACTTTGCTCCTCATTCACTTTCCACCATGATTGTGAGGACTCCCCATGTGGAACTAGGAGTTCATTAAATTTCTTTCCTTTATAATTATCCACTCTTGGGTATGTCTTTATTACCAGCATGAGAACAGACTAATACAGCAAATTTAGAAATATTATCTAATGTCTTTCATCTGGATATTCCACTTCTAGAAATGCATCCAAAGGAATTAAAGGAAGTACAGTGAGATTTTTGTATGAGGATATTTATTGCAATATTATTTATGAAAAAGTCTTGAAACCTCCTAAATGGTCAATAGAGAAAATAACTTATATGGAATAACCATGTGATGAATTATTGTGCAGTTAAACACTTTGAAACATTTCATGACATGAAAAAATGCTCATATACTCATAAAGTATATACTATAGGTATCATGCATACCATGGATATCCATCTCTATATAAATAACCATGTATGACATCTATGTATCATATATACAAATATCATGCATATGTGCATGATTCCCTATATTTAGAGATATAGCTATATTCATATTATATCATCATCCCAATTTTTTTGGTTTTGTTTGTTTGTTTTTGAGACAGAGTCTCTGTCACCCAGGCTGGAGTACAGTAACATGATCTCGGCACACTGAAACCTCCACCTCCCAGGTTCAAAATTATTGTGCCTCAGCCTCGGGAATAGCTGGATTACAGGCATGTGCCACCACACCATGTTGCCCAGGCTGATCTCAAACTTCTGACCTCAGGTGATCCACCTGCCTCGGCCTTCCAAAGTACTGGGATTATAGGCATGAGCCACTATACCCGGCCAGTCATCCCAATATTGTACATATATATGCACCAAAATGTTAATGGTGATTATTTCTAGCAGGTTGGACGATGAGCAGTTTTTATTTTCTTTAGACTTCTATATGTCTTCCAGTATTTAGGAATTGCTACCAGAATCACATCACATCAGGAGGCACACAATGTCAGGTTTTTTTCAATTGTTAGGGATGCTAAGTTTGGTCATCTAGCTAAAAGGTGTCCACCATTATAAATAATATTGCAATTAATATCCTTGTATATAAATCTCACTGTCGTTCTCTTAATTCCTTTGGATAAATTTCTGGAAATGAAATTTCTGAATGAAAGACTTTTTAAGGGTCTGCATTGTAAAGGTACCCTTTCCCCTTTGTAACTGCTAAGTCATCACAGAGTGATACTTTGAGATCAAATGAGTATTCAGTATCCCAATAACATTTTACTCTTTGGAAATAGTTTTCATTAATGATCCTGGACAGAATCAGTTACTTCACTAAGAGTTACCAAAGGTAAAAAGAGGTGCTTCCCACCCACATTTTTAGTATTACTATGGTATCTTAGACTATCTGTGCTGCTATGACAGAATGCCATAGACAGATAATTTATAAAGAACAGAAATTTATTCCTCACAATTCCAGAAGCTAGAAGTCCAAGACCAAGAACTAGGATTTGGTGTCTGGTGAGAGCAGTATCTTTCTGAGGGGAGGAAGGCTGTGTCCTCAACATGACAGAACAGCAAGTTGGCTAAATGCTGTGTGAAGCCTCTTTTATTTTTCGAGACAGGGTCTTGCTTTGTCATCCAGACTGGAGTGCAGTGGCATGATCACAGGTCACTGTAGCCTTGACCTCCCAGGCTCAAGTGACTTGAGTAGCTGGGATTACAGGTGAATGCCACCACACCCAGCTAATTTAAAAAGAAATTTTTTAGAGATGGGGTCTGGCCATGTTGCCCAGGTTAGTCTCAAACTCCTGGGCTCAAGTGATTCTTGAGCCTTGGCTTCTCAAAGTGCTGCAATTACAGGCATTAGCCACCGCACCCAGCCAGGCCTCTTTTATAAGGACCTCAATTCCATTCATGAGGGAGCAGCCCTGATGGCCTAATCACCTCTTAAAGGCCTCACGTCTTAATACGATCACATTTGCCATTAAGTTTCAACACCTGAATTTTGGATGGGACACATTTCAGCCATAGAATCACACCCCGCCACCCCCCACATTTATGTCCTTCTCACATATATTCATTCCATCTTAGTAGCCCTGAAAGTCAGTCATTCCAGCAGCAACTCAAAAATCTCAAGTCCAGAGTCTCATCTAGAATCCTCTAAATTAGATATGGATGAGACTCAAAGGTGCCATTCATCCTGAGGCAAATTTCCCTCCAGTTGTGAGCCTGTAAAAATCAAACAAAGTACATGCTTCCAAAGTACAATGGTGGGACAGGCACAAAACGAACATTTATCTTCCAAAAGGGAGAAACACACACACACAAAAAAAGAAGCACTAGGCCCTCAGTAAATCTAAAATCCAACAGGGCAAACAATTTTCGATCATCAGAATTATTTCTGATTCCATGTCCTGCCTTCTAGACACACTGGGGCAGGAGTTGGGCCCCCAAGGCCTTGGACAGCCCCACTCCCATGGCTTTGCCAGACAGCCACACTTTAGCTCTCACACACTAACGTTGTATTCCTGTGGTTTTCCCAGACTAGTGTTGCATGCTGGTGGCGCTACTGTTCTTGGGTTGCAGGGACAGCCCTATCCCCCGAATGCCACCAAGCACTGCCATGGTGAAAACTGCAGTGGCTCCACCCCTGCAGCAACTTTCTGCCTGGGCCCCAAGGCTGTCTGCAACATCCTTTGAAATCTGGGTGGAGGTAGCCCTGCAGTCCCAGCTTACATACACACTTGCAGAGTTAGCACCAAATGGATGCTAACAAGGCTTACCCTTGTGCCTCTGGAGCAGTGGCCCAAGCTGCACCTGCGTCTGCCTGAGCCACAGCCTGGGTGGCTGAGAAGCACTGTGCCAGTAACAGTGGGCAGAGCCAACAAGCAGTGAGCCCTGAAGTCCCATGGACACTCTGTACACCCTGCTAGAAACTTCTGCCGCTAAGACCTTGGCACTCTGGGTCTGTGATGAATGTGGCAACTTTGAAGATCTGAAATGCCTCCGGGGTTCATTCTCCCATTGTCTTAATGAATAGCACCTGACTTCCTTTTAGCCATACTAATCTCCTTATCAATCACTTGGCCACACTCCTGGTTTTTCCTCCTAAACATGATTTTTTATTCTTTACATGGCCAGGCTGAGAATTTTCCAAATATGTACATTCTGCTTCCCTTTTCATCATAAATTCTATCTTTGAATTGTTTCACTCTTCTTATATTTTACTATAAGCAGTTAAGAGAAGCCATGAAACATCCTGAATGCTTTGCTGCTTAGAGATTTCTTCAGCCATATATCCTAGTCCACTGCTCTTAAGTCCTGCCTTCTACAAAATCCTAGCACACAGGCATAATTTAGCCAAGTTCTTTGTCACTTTTTAATAAGAATGGCCTTTCCCCCGTTTCCAATACCTTGTTCTTATTTCTGCCTCACACCTTATCAGAAGGGTCTTCACTGTCACCATCATGTAAGTTACTTCTAAAAGGAAGGAGGCTTTCCCTACAGCTCTTCTCTTCTGAGCCCTCACCTGAATCCCCTTTAATGCTCTGTTCATGGCAATGAGACTTTTTCCAGCACTCATTTCAAAACTGTTCCAGCCTCTACCCTTTACCAAGCTCCAGAGCTGCTTCCACATTTTTAAGTATTTGTTACAGCAACACCCCACTTCTGTGGTATCAATTTCTGTTGTATTCCGTCTGTGCTGCTATAACAGAATACCACAGACAGGTAATTTATAAAGAACAGAAATTTATTTCTCACAGTTCTGGAAGCTGGAAGTCCAAGACCAAGGAACGAGCATTCATTGTTTGCTGAGGTCTGCATCCTTCAGAGGGCAGAAACACTGTGTCCTCACAGGGAAGAAGGCAGAAGGGCAAGAGATCCTAGCAGCTGTGGGAAGCCTTTTTTATAAGGGTCTTAATTTCAGTCACAGTCTAATCATCTCATAAAGGCCCCACCTCTTAATACTATCACATTCACCATCAAGTAATGAACACATTCAAACCATAGCTTATGGACTCATGGATTTTTTTTTTAATTCAATGTCTTATAATCCATTGCTGTTTTTCTTAATGCTCAAATTGTCCCAATGTGGCCAGTGAATTACCTTTTAAGCTAGTTCATGTGTCTCCATCATTCTTTGAGCATTTCCTGGATTTCTGTAGCAACACCTGCAGCCTCAGACCTGGATCCCACCATGTATCCAAGAAGCCCTTGTTCCTTTTTGTGGGTAGTGGTATTTAGAAACCAAGATCTGGGTGCTGTGTTCATTGTTACTGTGGTGTTCCTAAGTTCTACACCCTTTCAGAAAATTAGGAAAGTGTGTGTGTGTGTGTGTGTGTGTGTGTGTGTGATGAGTGCATATTGGCACCTCTAATTCAAAGACTACATCACATAGTCCTTTCTGTCTTTTCCCCTACTCTATACTTGTATCACTCATCTCCCACAGTGAGAACGCTGGTTCTCCACATCAGCATAATTATTTATTCTAACCTATAATACACCTCAAAT
The DNA here is from genome assembly GCA_963573925.1 of Callimico goeldii. Taxonomy (NCBI): domain Eukaryota; kingdom Metazoa; phylum Chordata; class Mammalia; order Primates; family Cebidae; genus Callimico; species Callimico goeldii. Next base: position 26,220 of record CAUYOR010190017.1, read on the forward strand.
TGTTTCAGATTATAACACCAGTTCTAGTACTGAATTGCTATTAATACTATTTCAGTTAGTTTTCTATGCCCTACATGATGATGATGTGTCAGCCATTCACTTTCTTAAGTAATTATTGAATTCAGAATAGCAAATGCCTTCCATCTTTGGTCTATAATTAAGAGTAATTCAGATGTCATACAGCCTTGCCCTTAGAAATCTAGATCTAATTCCCTGGCCTACATGGAAGGCCAAAGATTTCTCCCTTTTGCTTCTGCAAGATCCTGGTGATTTCATTGGAAATAATTCTGAACACAGTGTACCCTGGCAAGGAGACTCACACCCTTTCAAGATTCCCCCAAATGGCCAGGCACGGTGGCTCACGCCTGTAATTCCAGCACTCTGGGAGGCCAAGGCGGGTCGATCACTTTCGCCAGCCTGAACAACATAGCGAAACCCTGTCTCTACAAAAAATAGAAAAATTATCTGAGCATGGTAGCATGCACTTGTAGTCCCAGCTAAACAGGAGGCTGAAGCATGAGAATCGCTTGAGCCCAGGAGGCAGAGGCTGCAGTGAGCTATCATGCCACTGTACTCCAAACTGGACAACAAAGTGAGACTGCCTCAACAACAACAACAAAAATCCCCCTAAATAATCTCTTGTAGAGATTTCACAAACCAGGCATATTTTCTGACAACTTCCCAGGAATTATGGTAGTGGGAATAACAGTGCAAATTCACAGTTCTCACAAACACAGTAAGCATCACTAACTCAAAAGAGCCCCAGCCACACCTCATTGTGGCATTTCTTTATTGGTCTTTCAGCCCAACCCAGTAACATGTTCTCCTTCCCACTGTTTTTTTCTCCTCTTCCTTCCCTCTCCTTTCTCCATTTAGGATCAAAATGCACCATTCTTCTCTCTGTCAAGCAGAGCAAGCTTCTCCTCTAAAGCTTTGTTCAAGGCATTCTTAGAACAAAGACAGCCTTCTTCCTAAGAGAAATTACAGTGAATAAAATTTCCCCTGCCTTATTACACATACAAGGGTTGGGATCTTTTTAAAGCTTGGTCAGTTGGAAGAAACTACAAAGAAGTAGCTGCAAAATTCCCTGAAGAGGAGTTTCTCCCTTGGTTCAGCTAATGTTCCTCAGAACCAGGTCACCAGATGGCTCAAGCTGCCTAGGCTCTTTCTACTTTTGGACTCTCCAGCTTCCAGAGCCACCTCAAGTCCTCATGACCTCTACTGTTCTCCCATCATCACAGACAAAGGGGCTCATCCAAATTTCCTCCAGCTAAGCAGCAACCATCCCGTGCTCCCTCCCAGGACATTAGGTGGGCCAGATAAGTAGTTTCTCTAGTTTTGTGCTCTTCCAACTTATGTAATTGCATTGATTATTCCTTGATTACTTCTTAGGAGAATCCAGACAGAGGCCAGGTCAGCTACTAAAATACCTATGCCCTTTGTCCTTCTGAGATGCAATAGGAAACCACATGCCAGTGTAATTCCCACATTTCATGTTATTGAGCTGCTCCCCTAAACACGATGGGGCCTGGTTCTAGGCCTATGTGCCCAGCAAGACTTGTGCTCCCTTCTATCATGGCTTTTCTCTCCCAGAGCTGGTCAACTCCAGGGCTTAAAGCAATGTCAGTACAGAGAAGATATGCAGTGAAGTGCTGCCCACGTGGGGGCCAGGACCAACGCTCAGGCCTTCTGCCGTGTCATCTTGGTCAAGTTCCCTAAACTCAAGTTATTTGAACAGGAATGCAAATGGGGTGAGAATAAGGCTCTGGAGACCAGTGTACCTGGGTTCATACCCTGGCTCCATCACTTGCCAACACCATATGCATGAGGCTTAACTTCTAGTCTGTCTGTTTCTTCCTGTGTAAAATGGAACTTATAATAGCATCGACATCTTAGGGCTGCTTTGAGTTAATCTGAGAAGCTAATGCATGTAAAATGCTTACAAATTGCCTTGTTTATAGTACTTAATAAATATTTGACATTTTAGGCTGGCCACAGTGGCTCACACCTTTTTTTCCCAGTAATTTGGGAGGCTGAGGTGGATTTCTTGAGACAAGGAGTTTGAAACAAGCCTGGCCAACATGGCGAAACCCAGTCTCTAGTGAAAATACAAAAAATTAGCGAGGCACGGTGATGCATGCCTATAATTCCAGCTACTCAGGAGGCTGAAACACAAGAATTGCTTGAATCTGGGAGGTAGAGGTTGCAGTGAGCCGAGATTGTGCCACTGCACTCCAGCCTGAGCGACAAGACAAGATCGTGTCTGAAAAAAAAAAAAAAAAAAACAATATTTTATATGTACATGTATTCCTACACACATCTGTAAATACATATAAAAAGTCTGTCAAGACATACTTCTTAGAATGGTTGAATAAAAAAAGATTTTTTAATTTGACAATAGCAAGTGTTGGTGAGGAAGCGGAACAACTGAAACTCCCATACATTGCTCATGGAAATGTAAAATGGACAGCCCTTTGAACAATAGTTTGGCAGTTTCTAAAAAAGTTAAACATATATTTACCATACTTATCATAGGATCCAGCAATCCCATTCTTATTCTTTCAAGAGAAATGAAAGTATACATCCACACAAAGAATGTTCATAGTAGTTTTATTCATAATAGCCAAAAAACTGGAAAGAACCCAGGTGTTTATCAATAAGCAAATGGATAAACAAATTCTGGAACATCCTTTCAATGGGACACTTTACTCAGCAGAAGAAGGGATTAACTACTAATACATGCAATGACACAAATTAATCCCAAAAGCATTTTTTTTAAAAGATACAGTCTCACTCTGTTACTCAGGCTGGAGTGCAGTGCCACAATCATGGTTTGCTGCAGCCTCAATTTCTCAAGCTCAAGGAATCCTCCCACCTGAGCCTCCCAAGTAGCTGGGACTACAAGCATGCATCACCACACTGGGCTTATTTTTTAAATTTTTGTAGAGACAGATCTCACTATGTTGCCCAGGCTGGTCTTGAACTACTGAGCTCCAGCAATCCTCCATTACAGGTGTGAGCCATTGCACCCAACCTCAAAAGCATTATGTTAAGGGAAAAAAGCCAGACACAAAAGGCTGCATACTGTAGGATTCCATTTATAGGACATTCTGGAAACAGCAAAACAATAGAAACAGAAAGCAGATAATTGGTTGACAAGGGGTAGAGACAGGGAGGAATTGATTATAAACCAGGAGAGGGAACACATCAGAGTGATGAAAATGCTTCACATCTTGATTGTCCATATGGTTTGGTTCTGTGTCCCCACCCAAATCTCCTCTCAAACTGTAAACCCCATAATCCCCACATGTTGAGGGAGGGATGTGGTGGGAGGCGACTGAATCATGGAGTGGTTTCCCCATGCTGTTCTCGTGATAGTGAGTTCTCATGAGATCTGATGGTTTTACAAGTGCTCGGAAGTTCCTCCTCCATTCTTCTCTCTCCTGCCACCTTGTAAAGAAGGTGCCTACTTCCTCTTCCACCATGATCATTTCCTGAGGCCTCCCCAGCCATGAGGAACTATGAGACAATTAAACCACTTTCCTTTATTAATTACCCAGTCTCAGGTATTTCTTTATAGCAGTTGAGACCAGACTAATTCAACTGTGATGGGGATACATGACTGAATATGACTGTCAAAACTCAAAGAACTGCACACCTAAGAAAGGTAAATTAGGGCCTGGCGCGGTGGCTCAAGCCTGTAATCCCAGCACTTTGGGAGGCTGAGGCGGGTGGATCACGAGGTCAGGAGATCGAGACCATCCTGGTCAAAATGGTGAAACCCCGTCTCTACTAAAAATACAAAAAATTAGCTGGGCATGGTGGTGCGTGCCTGTAATCCCAGCTACTCAGGAGGCTGAGGCAGGAGAATTGCCTGAACCCAGGAGGTGGAGGTTGCGGTGAGCCAAGATCATGCCATTGCACTCCAGCCT
>CAUYOR010190020.1:0-19152 GCA_963573925.1 Callimico goeldii
ACGGGCATATTCAGTGTCCGGGGTGGGTCGCCCTTCTGTAATTGGTACCCATCATATTGCTTTTCCCACACATGGTGGATGGGGTGGGGAAACTCTCTGGGGTCTATTTTTTTTTTTTTTTTTTTTTTTTTTTTTTGGGGGGGGATTACAAGCACGCGCCACCATGCCCAGCTAATTTTTTGTATTTTTAGTAGAGACGGGGTTTCACCATGTTGACCAGGATAGTTTCGATCTCTTGACCTCGTGATACACCCGCCTCGGCCTCCCAAAGTGCTGGGATTACAGGTGTGATCCGCCGCGCCTGGCCCTGGGGTCTCTTTTAAAAGGGCACTAATGGCCCAGCGTGGTGACTCACGCCTGTAATCCCAACACTTTGGGAGGCCGAGGTAGGTGGATTACTTGAGGTCAGGAGTTTGAACCAGCCTGTCCAACATGGTGAAACCCCATCTCTACTAAAAACATAAAAATTAACCAGGCTTGGTGGCTTGTGCTTATACTCACCTACTTGGAAAGCCAAGGCAGAATTGCTTGAACCTGGGAGGCGGAGGTTGCAGTGAGCCGAGTTCGTACCCCTGCATTCCAGTCTGGGCAACAGAGGGAGGAGACTCCATCTAAAATAATAATCAAGTGGATAACAGAGCACTAACCCCACTCAGGGAGACTTCACTCTCATGACTAACACCTCCCAAAGGCCCCACTTCCTAGTATTACCACTGTGGGGATTAGGATTTCAACATGTACATTTTGGGGGCATACATTCAGTTCACAGTAATGTTTTATGTTCATTTTGCTTTAAGAAGAGACACTTTTAGGATAGTAGATCTGATCTGAGAAGATACAAAACTCAGCATGGTGATTTGGGTAGCCTTGCCATGTATCTTTAACATGCACACGGCCAGAAAAATAGTCTGGACATTCTGTTCAACCCTCTACATCAACTGGTCAATTCAGTCTTTAAAAAGTGATGGGCTGGGACTCACACCTGTCATCCTAGCATTTTGGGAGGCCGAGGCAGGTGGATCGCTTGAGCCCAGGAATTCAAGACCAGCCTGGGCAACATGGCGAAACCCGATCTTTGCTAAGAATACAAAATGTTAGTTGGGCGTGGTGGCGTGCACCTGTGGTCCCAGCTACTGGGGAGGCTAAGGTGGAAGGATCACTTGAGCCAGGGAGGCAGGGTTGCAGTGAGCTGAGATCACACCGTCGCACTCCAGCCTGGGCCACAGAGAGAGACCCTATAACCAAAAAATAAAATAAAATAAAACAAACAGTGAGCACACTGTGGCTTTGCTGTTTTCCCCAAGTATTTCATGAAATTGATCATTCATTCACCACGCTCAGTGCAGTGACTTTGCCAGAGCACAGGTGATGGACTTAGGAAGCCACATAAAGAAGCAGCCACGTCTTCCCTGAGGATGTGCTTATGGGTGTTCTGAGTGGTATCCCCCAATCCCAGGCTAGAAGTGAGTCTCCCTGCTCCTCAAGCTTGTGTGGCACTCAGGTGGGCCACTGGGCTCCACCCCATTCTTTGCAGTCCCAGGAAGTCTTCATGCATGGCCATCTTTTTTGTGCCGTCTTGGGCTTCTCGCTCATCAGCCCCTCAGCACAGTGCCTCCAGCATCCCAGGAACTCAGCTAATGTTTATTTGGATGATGGAATGAAGCTGTCTTGCTATATTTTGACATTTCTGTCCTTCGAAATATTAATCTATTTTGCCTAGCACCTTTGCAAGTGCACACTACTTATCTTTATAACAAACCGTGAGTCAGAAAGCACTTTTAATCTTCATTATATTATCATTCATATGAATAATATTAATGATTAATGTTTATTGAGTCCCTACTATGAGCCAGATAGTGTTCAGTGCTTTTCGTGTGTTCTATAATTAAATTTCCATGGCAAGCCTAAGAGGCTGTGACTCTCCACACTCTACCTCCGAGGGAAGCAAGGCTTGGAGGCGAGAAACAACTTGCCGAAGGCCACGGGGAAAAGCGGGGACTCACGTCCTGATCTCTCTGATTCCAAAGTCCTTGCTCTCAAACCTTTGTCCCTCTCAAGTGGAAAAGCACGAGGCAGTTCTCACTCTGGAACTTGTATTATTTTGCTTGGGTTGCTATAGAAATACAAAAAGTCAGGTGGTTAATGACGGAAATGCAGTTTCTCACAGTTCTGGAGGTTGGGAGTCCAAGATCAAAGTATCAGTAGGGTTGGTTTCTTCTGTGACCTTTCTCCCTGGCTTGTAGATGGCCGCCTTCTCGCTCTGTCTTCACGTGGTCTTCCCTCTGCGTGCATTTGCATCCTCCTGGCCTCTTCTCATAAGGGATTAGAGTTCACTGTCATGACTTTATTTTACCTGAACTATCTCCTTAAATGCTCTGCCTCCAAATACAGTCACATTCTGAGGTACTGAGGGTCTGGGCTTCAACAAATGAAGTTTGGGGACACAGTACAGCTCATAAGAGACCTCTTCTCAACAGGATCCATGTTTGATCTGGGGAACAAAGCTAGAATTGCTTTCCTCCTTGTGATATGTATAATGACTCATGAGAGACTCCCTCTCCCTTTTCCCCACCTGAGACCTGAGAGGAAGAGAAGGAAGCTTGGAGTCACTGCCCGGTAGGCTGCGATGGTCAACGACCAGACACTCAGACCCGGCTGACAGGGTGTACGTGGACACCTTGGATGTGCGCAGCATGGATCTTCTCCAAGTCAGAGAAAGACACAACTCCCCATGCACAAGTGTTGGTGCATGACAAAGACTGTAAGATACTGAAAATTGTCAGGCAAATTTTCCTCAGCTCTTTATTTAAGTGTTAGGCCAGCTCTGGTGGCTCATGCCTGTAATTCCAGTGCTTTGGGAGGCTGACATGGGAGGATTACTGGCGGTCAGGAGGTTGGAAACCAGCCCGGCCAACATGGCGAAATCCCATCTCTATGAAAATGAAAATTTTTTAAAAAATACAAAAATTAGCTGGGTGTGGTGGTGTGTTGGTGTGCCCCTGTAGTTTAAGCTACTTGGGAGACTGAGACATGAGAATCGCTTGAACCTGGGAGGCGGGCGTTGCAGTGAGTTAAGACTGCACCACTGCACCCCAGCCCGGGCAACAGAGCGAGACCCCATCACAAAAAAAATAAAAAAAGTTTAATGCACGCAGAAAAGAGCACACACTTTAGGTGTATATCTCAGCAAATTTTCACACGGTGACCAGCACCCACATATTATGCACAGGTTAACCACAGGACCCTGCCACTCTCTTCTTGTCCCCTTTCAGCTCCTGCTGTGATGCCCCTTCTCATCTCAATTTTATTATTCCATTCATTAAATAAAGAAGTAAAGGGAGGCAGTGGTGATACTAAAAAGAACCAAATGAGCTCGGCGTGATGGCTCATGTCTGTAAACCCAGCATGCTGGGAGTCCAAAGTGAGAGGGTGTCTTGAGCCCAGGAGTTGGAGGCCAGCCTGGGCAACATAGTGAGACCCCATCTCTATCAAAGAAAACAAACAAACAAACAAAATGAGGCATGGGGCACATGCCTGTGGTTGCAGCTATTCAGGAGCCTGAGGCAGGCGAATCACTTGAGCCATTAGTGCACCATTGTACTCCATCTAGCCTGGGCGATAGAGTGAAACCCTATCTTAAAAAAAAAGGTAACAGAACCATAGGCCTTATTTTTATCTGAGTTCCTGTAGACTGAGCTCTTCTCCTGATTAAGTAACTCAGAAAATGCAGACTAATCTCGCACCTCAGCTTCCTCTTCTGCTAAATGGGGGACCATGTCTAATTAATAATGAATTCAAAAACCCAGGACAGAATCGGGCGCACAGTTGATCAGGACACTGGACTTATTAGCTAACGGTGAGAAGGATGAATAATAAAATTATACCTTTTGCTTTCTGAAATGGGAAATCTAAAGAACGGGCCTAACCACGAAGCAGCAGGCTGTTTTAATTGTGCTGTTAGGAGGGCTGTTTAAGATACTGAAGACGGTTGGCCCATGGCTTTCTGCTAAGAACCTGCTGATTATCTATATAGAATCCCTGGGCAGTGCCTCCTATCGATCAGGGTGCTTAGGTTTCACATTTTTCCTCCAGGCAGACTCATGTAGAGCATTCTACATCAACTGGAAAAAACATGGTGCTTGGGACATTCAAAACCCAAGCTTGGTCCCTGGATGGGAGAAAATAGCTGCATCAATGACAGAGGTGCATTTGTCATGTACCCTATATAGACTAGGCACTTGATAATGGGCAGCGTGGGACAGTTTCATGTCCTCTGCTGCCTTATCTGGTTCTCTTGTTCCCTGACAAGTTTGAAAATTTGTCACTTTTTTTTTTTTTTTTTTGACAGTCTTAATCTGCCGCCTAGGCTGGAGTGCAGTGGCACAATCTCAGCTCACTGCAACCTCTGCCTCCCAGGTTCAAGCAATTCTACTGCCTCAGCCTCCTGAGTAACTGGGGCCACGGGTGCATACTACCATGCCCAGCTAATTTTTGTATTTTTAGTAGAGGCAGGGTTTCACCATGTTGACCAGGATGGTCTCGATCTCCTGACCTTGTGATGCACCTGAGCCTCCCAAAGTGCTGGAACTACAGGTGTGAGCCACCGTGCTCAGCCAAAAATTTGGCACATTTTAATATTTATCAGTGTACTTACTGCTTCTTGATGCGCTCATACTGCACAAGAATTGATTTTCAAGAAATAGGTTTTTGGGGTTTTTTTTTTTTTGAGTTTCTGCACACTGATGGGTTAGCAAAATGCGTTATTTGCATAGAAATCTTTAGTGAGCTCTGCTGGCAAGTGCGTCAAATTTATAAATCTCACTACTGTGAAGACAGACTTTTGGATGTGGATTTCCCCCTCAGTTTATTTCTTCTTTCATTTTGCATGTCCAGGTCACTATGCATTGCATTTATTTGGTGGTTTTTGAGCAATTCATTTACTCAGATTGTGTTTCTGGAGATTAAAGCATCTCACTGTATTTTTATGTTTTTCTACTTTGCAGTTTCAAAATCATCCCACTCAAAGGCTGTTGAAAGGCTCCTTCTGTTGAGGGTAGAGCCTGTAACAGCCTTTAACTTCCTTTCTCTTCTCCGGCTGCCACCTTGGTCCACAATTTATCTTTGAAGATGCTGGGTTTTAATGGGCAGGGTATAGTGCAGAAACCAGATGGTTTTAACTCACACCTGTGAAAATGCTGGAGATCTGCGAAACATTAAAGTTAATGGCCAGGATAAGGCTGCCAAGCTCAGTGGAATCGTACTTAACTGGCATCATTCTGGTTAACTGAACTATCCATTAACTCATGGTTACATCTGCTCATGCCCTCTGCTAACCCCCTACTCACCACCCACCCAGTTCCTCCCAGTGGGCAGTTTGCTGCTGCTGTCTTACCTCCTTAACTTCACCCCTTTCATCTCTCCCCTGGTAACTGATTTCTTTTTTCATCTTGGAGTTTCTTGTTCATTTCTTCTTCCAGTTGCATCTCTCCCTTTACCCAGACACACTTCCATTTTACTTGTGTTGGTCACCTCAGAACTTTGGCTTTTATTGCCCGATGTATTCAGTGATTCACTTGCGCCTTAAACCCTGTGTCGTACTAATCTTTCAGACAACTGGTGGTTTGTCTTTGAAGATGTCCTTACCTTTCTTGACGTTTTAGCGCTCCTGGAGGTCCAAGCTCATTCTTGTGCTTATTGAAGGAAGGTTTTGGCCATCCAGTTGTCAGCTGCTGAAGTTTAACTGTGCATTCTAACCACATCAGCACTTTATTACGTAAGTCCTGGGCAGCAGGTAATTTTAGGAAAACCTTGAAAAGAAATGACTTATTGGAAGATATTTGTTTGGGATTCTGTCCTTTTTCTCTCCATGCTTCTCCTGTGCCACATTTGTAAACTCATGCTTAAATAAATCCTGACCCTACTGTGATAAAACTTCTTAAAAGTGAACCTGGTGGCTGGGGGCAATGGCTCATGCTTGTAATCCCAGCACTTCGGGAGGCTGAGGTGGGCAGATCACCTGAGGTCAGGAGTTCGAGACCAGCTTGGCCAACATGGTAAAACCCTGTCTCTACAAAAAAATACAAAATTAGCTGGGCGTGGTGGTTTACACCTGTAATCCCAGCTACAAGGGAGGCTGAGACACAAGAATGACTTGAACTCAGGAGGCAGAGATTGCAGTGAGCTGAGATCGTGCCACTGTACTCCAGCCTGGGCAACAAGGTGAAAGTCCATCTTTAAAAGAAATGAAACCTTGTAGTTTCTTCTTCTATTTGGCAGGTGGACCCTGAGGTGGCCCCAGTGATACCCCACCTCCTGGTGTCCAAGACCTGATGTGATCACTTATTCTCCCTCCTTGAATGTAGGTGGGACTTGGGACTGATTTCTAACCAATAGAATATGAAAAGGATAATAGGATGTAACTTTTTAGACCAGGATACACTATGTGGCAAAGCGAAGGAATTTTGCAAATACCGTTAAGGTCTTAAATCAGACAATTTCTTAGTTAATGAGAAGGAGGTCACCCTGGGTTGGCCTGACTTAGTAAGGGGAAAATCCCTTAACGAGGAGCTAAAATAAGAAAGTCTCTCTCTACATTGCTAGCTTTGAAAAATTAAGCTACCTTGCAGCAAGGAACTAAAGTTGGCTTCTAGGAGCTGAGAGTGCCCCAGAGAAACCAGCAAGAAAATGGGGACCTTCATCCTGTAACAACAAGGAAATGAGTTTTGCTAGCAACCTAAGGGAGCTTGAAAGTGATTGACCATCCCCTGTCAAGCCTCTGATGAGACCACATTCTTACATCCAGACAAGTGGATTTCAGCCTGTAAAGATCCTGGATTGAGAACCCAGCTCAGGCACGCCCAGACTCCCAACCTATGGAAGCTTTAAGATGATAAATGTGTGTTGTTTTAAGCCGCTAATCTTTTGGTAATTTGTTACATGGCAACAGAAAATGAGTACACCCTGAATAGTAGAGACTGCACCTTTCTTTGACATTTCACTGCACAGCAAGTTCTTAGTTACTGACCAGGTTTCAGAGGATAGCCAGGAATTTGATGATCTCATAAGAAACGTGTACTCTTTGGCCAGACACCGTGGCTCATGCCTGTAATTCAAGCACTTTGGGAGACCAAGGTGAGCAGATCAGTTGATATCAGAAGTTCGAAACCAGCCTGGGCAACATGGCGAAACCCCGTTTCTACTAAAAATACAAAAATTAGCCAGGCATGTGGTGTGTGCTTGTAATTGCAGCTACTTGAGAGGTTGAACCCAAGAAGCAGGGGTTGCAGTGAGTGCAGTGGCAGCTGGGACATTAACCAGGCTGTGAAGGGCACCATGATGTTCTTACTTGAGTCACGTCGCTGCACTTTAGCCTGGGCAACAATGCAAGATTCCATCTCAAAATAAAGAAATGTGGACCAGGCGCGGTGGCTCATGCCTGTAATCCCAACACTTTTGGAGGCCAAGGCAGCCAGATCACGAGCTCAGAAGATGGAGACCATCCTCACCAACATGGTGAAACCCCATCTCTACTAAAATACAAAAAGTTAGCCAGGCCTTGTGGCAGGTGCCTGTAGTCCCAGCTACTCAGGAGGCTGAGGCAGGGGAATCGCTTGAATACAGGAGGCGGAGGTTGCAGTGAGCCAAGATCGTGCCATTGAACTCCAGCCTGGGTGCTGGGAACCAGCCCAACTGTGTGCATGGGCGCCCCGTGTCCTGGCAGTGATGAGGGAGTGAGAAAAGAAATAAAGACAAAGGCACAAGAATAGAATTGTACAGCATGGATCCCTGGGTGCAAGCCACTCTCGCGGGGTGATCCCCGTTGGCACTGAGCTCCGGGCCAAGTGCTTTTAGTAGGTGTATGATCTTGTTAATCTTGCAGGCTGTGGGAAGTGGGATTGAGGAGGAAGATACGAGGAGGAAGAGCATGTGTCTGCAGCATTCAATAGCAAAGGTGGTTCTCAGAAAGACACGCTACCTAAGGACACTGAGATTTTACCACCCATTGTCTAACCAGGTGCTTTGGCAACAGAGGTGCAGCAGCGGCCATGAGGTCTGACCACACACAATGCATCAAGGGGCTTCTATCTCCCGAGCATTGTGGACACAGAGCAATCAGAACTGCTTCATATTCTGAGAAGGTAGGCAGAGCCTATGGCCTTTTGGTGCTCTCTGCCCTGCAAGGCCTTCTAGCCTTACCAGAACCGTCTGCAAAGACCCTCCCGAGTCTTAGGAGCAGCGGTTGCATTTCCTTCTCAGAGTCTTTTGCATAAGCTCCCTTTACGAGATCCTCACGTAAACTCTATGTTGGGAAGAGTTGTGGGGCCAAAGCAGCTTCTTTTCTGCTCTGCAGCCACACCGCAGTGTTCCGCGCTCTCAGACGGTCTTTACCAGAGGCTCTCTGTTACCGCTTGATCTCTGCTTTTATTTTACTGCACCATAGTTTGGATATGATCTGTGGTGCAAATCTCAGTTATAAAAAGTAAAGCAAGCTTGTAATCATTTAACTATAAGTACCACAGGTCTGCCCCTGGCCACCTCTTCCCACACCTGGGAACAGTGCAAGACTCCGTCTCCAAAAAAAAAAGGTGTACTTTTTAAGGAAAGTCCTTAAAAAGGACTTTCATGCGGTGGCTCAAGCCTGTAATCCCAGCACTTTGGGAGGCCGAGGTGGGTGGATCACGAGGTCAAAAGATCGAGACCATCTTGGTCAACCTGGCGAAACCCCGTCTCTACTAAAAATAGAAAAAATTAGCTGGGCATGGTGGCGCATGCCTGTAATCCCAGCTACTCAGGAGGCTGAGGCAGGAGAATTGCCTGAACCCAGGAGGCGTAAGTTGTGGTGAGCCGAGATTGCGCCATTGCACTCCAGCCTGGGTAACAAGAGCGAAACTCCGTCTCAAAAAAAAAAAAAAAAAAAATGCAGTACTGAGACATATGAACATGATTCAGACACATTTCCACCTACACAGTCACATTTTGTATAGCATCGCATATCATCAGGAGCAGCTCACATGACCAGAATGTGGTACAGTCTTTGCTCTATTGGTTTATGGGGACTTGCTGAGGAGAAATGAGGGGACTTCAAAGTCCAGGTTGCACCACCCACTTTATAGGTGAGGAAAGTAAGAACCTGCAGCAGCTTGTCCGTAGAATTCAGTAGATGCCCTCCTCCTTGAATCCCATTGACCTAACAGGTTGTATGATTTCCATTGGTTTGCAGAGCAACCCAAGGGCAAAAGTGAAATCGGAATTTTGCTGTTGAATTTCTGAAAACTTGTTTTATTTATTTATTTTTTAATCTTTTTTTTTTTTTTTTGGCCTGGCATCTTCCCCTTTGAAAACTCCCTGGGTGCCCCAGCATTATACACTAACAGACATGTATTTCACCTGGCAGGGGTCAACAAAGTTTCTCTGCCTCTTATGCTCACCCAACCCTAAGTAATTGTCTGGATGCTCCTTTTATTGTCACCTCGGAAACAAGGTGAAGAATTGGACGGTTTGCTTTAGAACGCATTAACTTCTTTGTCGCGTGAATCCTGACTCATATCTTATTTCCCACTTGCAGTAAGAAAACCATTCAAATCTTTCCCTCACAGGCCAATATCTTTAATAGCTTCTGTGTGTTTCCTATTTTTGGCTGTTTCTCTATAAACAGACTAATCTAATAGCATGCTGAACCCATCTAACTTGGCAGAAATTCAGAAAATCACTCATTTCTATGGCAAGCTGAGATGCCAAGAAGGGGAAAAAACCCTCACTTTTATTGCAGAAAGATTTTTCTCAAAGTTGCTTTTCATGAACATAATATGTCTATCATTTGGAATTCTCCAGCACCCTGGCTGGGAATTATTTATTGTGGAACAACGCAGTGGCAAACGAGGAGGTGTTATTCCCTGTATGATTCCTGGCTTGAATTTGTTTGCCTAAAGGAACAGGTATTGTATGAACACAATTTTGAATGCTGGCATGGTGACGAAAGGTGATGTTTACCTGGAGTGTGTACACACAAAGCCCCGTTCATTTTACCTCAAAGGTTAGAATTTTATGCCCCACTTCACAGCCTGGAGAATGTCCCAGCCGACCCCACGTTCTGCCTCCATCACTGAAACAAGAGCCTGTCTTTGGGAAGGGGTGTCCTCCCTGGCACTCTGATTTGTAGCCACTTTCTCGCATGGTAGGTCCCAAGCTGTCTGAAGTTTTGGCTTCCATTCCTAATCTACCAAAACTTTGCTGGAGAACATCACCCATCACACTGAAGGATCCTCTAACAACTCAACTTATGAGGACAGCTATACTTTACTTCCGCCTTTAGGCTGGGGTCACTAGGGGCCCTTTCCTAGCCCCACTCTTTAGTCTCAGTTCTTCCATGGCTCCCATGACTGAGACCCTCACCACAGGAGAGGAATCCCTGGAGCCCCCCCATCCAAAGCCAGCATGTTCCATTTGAAGGTAACTGGAATCCTGAATTTCTCCCCCAAAACAACCCTCAACCTGCTTCCAGAATGCCATATGCTTTTCTACACGCTATTCTTTAATTTCATTTGGTATATGTTTTTATTTTTTGAAACAGACTTTATTCATTAGAACAGTTTTAGATTTAAGTATTAAATTTAAGATTTAAAGAACAATTGAGACTATAGTACCAAGTTCCCATGTATGTAACGTCCAGTTTACCTTATTATTTTAGCATCTTATGTTATTTGGTACATTTATTAAGATTAAATAATTGACATATTAGGTTGATGCAAAAGTGATTGTAATTTTTGCCGTTAAAAGCGATAGTTAATAATAATACCTGGTTGGTGCAAAAGTAATTGTGGTTTTGCCATTAAAAGTAATGTGATTTTGCTTTTGGAGTTTTTGCTATTTGCCAATTACTTTTGCAGTTTTGGCCATTACTTTTAATTAAAACAAAATAAACAAAGTATTATAGGATTATACTTTTAATTAAAAGCAATGCCCGAAACAGCAATTACTTTTGTACAGACCTAATATTATTAATAACTAAAGTCCATCGTTTATACATATTGCCTTAGGTTTTTAAAAAATTTTTGCCAAATGACCTTTTTGTGTTCCAGGAACCTATCCAGGATACCACATTTCATTTAATTGTCAGGTCTCCTTAGCATCATCTTGGCTGTGAGACTTTCCCAGAATTGTCTTTGTGATGACCTTGACAGCTTTAAGGAGTACTGGTTGGGTATTCTGTAGGATGCCCCTGTATTGGGATTTGTATAATGCTTTTCTCATGATTTGGACTGGAGTTAATGAATTTCAGGGTGGAAGATCCCAGAGGTCTGTTTTCATCACATCATATCGAATGGTCTGCATTTATCATGACTTACCATTGATGGTGACACTGAGTCACCTGGTCAAGGTAGTGCTTATCAGGTGTCTCTACTGCACACTTATTCTGTCCCTTGCTGTGCCCAGCCCACTTGTGGAGTGGGGCTTTAGTGGTCTTGCTCTTTGAGGGTAGAGTATCTGCATAAACTACTTGGAATTCTGCATGGAATATTTATCTCCTCTCCCCCATTTACTTAATCATTTATTTATGTCCAGGTAGACTCCCGGACATTTACGCTTTACGTTATAATCCTATACTACTTTATTTAATTGCTTAAGTTTTGCAGATGAAACTATTTGGCGTTCAGAAGCTGCAGCTGTTGGCTCCTGTGTTCTTGTGACGTACACCCATCACGGTGCAGTGCGTCTTTCCTTTGGTTTCTTTGTTTTCATTTCTTTTTTGCTTTGTTTTTCTGCCTCCTCTTCCCTCCTCCCCACAAAGGGCAGCATACTACTCTGATTTCTGGAATCTCGGCCATATTGCTCCTTTTTTAAAAATAAAAATCGCACTAGAGCAGTAAGCAGTGTGGGTGAGACCTCTCACTTCACATTTTGCTTTATATAATTTAAGTGCCTGTCAGGCCACTTTATTTCCCTGGTGTGTTTGCTAACATACCTCCCCAGGGGATAGTGCTCTGAACCTGCTTGGCCGCATAGCCGGGTCTTCAGGTCCCAAAGGGAGGCCATCACAAATTACTCAGCATGGAGAAGACCCGAGTCCTAGTCTTGGCTCAGCCTCACCCTTGGGCAATTCAGTTTCCCCTGTGGCCTCTCTACACCGTACTTTCTTTAAAGACAAGGGGTTTGCTTTGGCTGGTCTTCAAGGCTCCTTCAAACCCTGACATTCTGTGATTCTGTAAGTTGTTGAAGAATGGCCCAGGATGCCCACAAGAAGTCACCAATGAGATTTCGGGTGTTCCGTTGGAGATCTTGAGAAAATCGCAGAGAAAAGGAGAAGAAAAACAAGAAAGAGGAAAAACTGGACTTATAAATAGGGAGACAATGAATATGGGGCGTGGGCTGGGGAGAGAAGAGTCATTGACAGGGACGAGAAATAAATAACCTTGATGCTAATCCTGGGAAAATTCTGGAACAACACGGAGGCACCTCTGTTAACTCTATTTCAGTTTTGAAAAGTCTACGAGACAAAAGGTGCAGTGTAGAGTATGCAGTGATTTCAGGTGCGTTGGGGTCTAACAAGATGATGCTGACTTAGATGACATTAGTCAACGTCGAATATCCAGATCAAGAGAGGCAGGAGTCCCGTGGATTTGTCACTGGCCAGAACATGCCTGCAATCTGGTTTTTTGCCTTGAGTGTCACGTGTTGAGAGCTCTGTTGACAAACTGGCATGTGTCCTTGGGAGAGTAGCCTCAGGACCAGGGGATGAAGAGACACAGGAAGTGTCAGACTTCGTAAGGATTTTCGAAGGTCAGTAGATGGTGACTCTACACTGGAATGAACCTTCCCACCAAGGATCTGTTTACCTTGTTGGAGATGGAAAAGCAAAGGCTGGATGCTTGGTATTGTCATGTCTGCTATCTAAGGGGTGCTACCTTGAGTGGAGAGTTTGGCCGACTGAGGAGTAAGGCCTCTCTCTCATGTCACATTCAGTGGTGCTAATGTTTCCTGAAGTTTCCCTTTCATTTCAGTCCAGTGTTTCAGAATCTCAGCCCCCAGCAGAATTCTCTTTGTTTGCTTTAAATATACATTCCCAGGCCCTGTGTGGCGATGCTGATACACTAGGTCTGGGGCTGGCGGGCTGTGGGTGCTGATAATCTGTATTTCTATAAAGCTCCCAAGGTGTCCTGATACATGTTTAGAGCCGAGAAGTACCCTCCTAACAGGCTTGCCACCTCCTTAAGAATAAGAACATATTTTCTTCCTTTTTTTGTATGCCTCCCCATACAAAGATAATTACACAGAATAAGCACTGAGATGCCCATTGGTGGATTTATTCCAGCAAATTTTTTTTTTAGCTCTCTTTGTCTGGAACTTTGCAAAATAAACACCATGGTCGCCCCATGCTTTGTAAGTGGCATGGTAGAATGGAATTTCACTGTTTTAAATTGGGGGTTAATTTCTTGCTTTCCAATGAATTATGAAAGGAAGACGAGAGACCTTTGGAAGAGTCTGAATGTTGATGCCGACAACTAGCCAGGCGCTTCCTTTCCAGCTGGTTTCATGAGGGATTAAGAGGCCGCTGTTGTGAATCTCCCATTTGTGATGGTCCCAGGCCCCCTCCTCATTTGTGCATTTATCTTGCGAGGGGCATATTTAGGAGATGTTTCCATTCTATTTTATCTGCAGAATTACTTTCCATTCTGAGGTCTTTTATATAAGTATTTCCTTGAACCTGTTCCAAAAAGTGGATTTTTAACCCCATAGACCATAACTGCAGTGTTTTATCGTGCATACATATTTCAAAATGTGAATGTAAGTAGATTTAGCAAAGTTAAAATAAAATTAAAACTTTTCAAAGGGCACCACCGCTCACTTTCCCATGCTGGAGTTTTCCCTTTGGGGTTCTGATGCCATTTAAAAGACTCTAAAAACAGGAAGACTTTTTCTCTTGGGTATTTCTTTTTTTTTTTTCTTCCACAAGGGATGGGGTTCAGAAGACATTGGTGAGGTTAGGCCTTCCTTTATGTCCCAGGAGTACACTTGATAGCAATGTAGGATGAATTCCAAATCTGTGAGTTAGTGCCTTATATAGCAGTGTTGTTGGTAAGGTTTCTCACTGGCATCTCTGCTTCCCCTCTCGGCTCTCTTGAAATCCCTTCTTCAGGTGGAAGCTGGAGTCATTTCTCTAAAATAGAGATCTTATACTGCCACCACCCTACTTACCACTCCCTGTTTAATCCCTTCCCTGGCTCACCATGTCCCTTAGGATAAAATACTAAAATCCTTTCTAGCCCCTGTAAGACCCCTGCCAACCTCTACAACTTACTTTATACCACTTTCCCCAGGAACCTGCTGCCCACCCCGCTTCTTGTCACAGGACCTTTGCATAGGCTCTTGTCTCTGGCTAGAGTAATCTTCCCATCCTGCTTTAGCTAATCAAGTCTTTCTCATCATTTAGAGTTCGAATGCATCATCACTTTCTCTGAGGTGCAGGGGTCTTTTAGATAAGTATTCCCTTGAACTCATTCCAAAAAGGTGCATTATTAGAAACAGAAGAAAAATTAGAAATAGAAAATTAACTGAGTTCTAGTTTTTAGAAAATTAAGAAGTAGATTTTCAGAAACAGAAAATTAATTAGAACACAGAAAATGATCCAAACTTAGTTAATTTCCCTTTGCCAGCACATAAATGGGTCTTCCTCGCTTCTCTGCCCTGCCTTCTTCTTTTTTTGCCTTAGCACTTATTATGTCTTACTCATATAGACTCTCAACTCCACGAGGGCAGGGATTTTAGTCTATTTCATTGAAAATCTATCACCAGTCACTGTCCCATAGAGAGTCCTCAAAAATAATTGTTGAATGAATGAATGATCATAGTGTGATGATTGCTTCTTCCTCAACTGGCTGTAAGTTTCCCAAGGCCAGGCACCAGTGTCCCGTTTTGCTCACTGTTGCTGTGTGGGCAAGAGTACAGCAGCCTGTTGAAAGCTGGGCTCTTGACTCCATCTGGGAAGTTCGATTTGAGGAGGGCTATCACCATTTCCAGATCAGGTAACAGTAGTTCACTGTGTCTAGAATGCTTGTACCAAAAATGTGGCTCATATGGAACACCTGCTTTCCTTTGTGGAGGCTGGAATTTTGGTACATACTAGGGTGGTCCATGACCCCCTTCCAATAAAAACCCTGGACACTGAGTCCCTAATACGTTTCCCTGGTAGACAGTGCTTCGTAGATATTTTCACAGCTCATTGCTGGGGGAGTAATTAAATGTGTCCTGTGTGACTGTACTGGAAGAGGACAGTTGGATTGTTGTACCCGGTTTTCCCCAGACTTTGCCTCATTTACCGTTTTTCTGTGCTCATTTTGCTTAGCATGTTTTTGCTGCGATAAATCTCAGCTGAGTGTGACTGTATGCTGAGTCCTGTGAGTCCTCCTTGCAAACCACCCAACCTGGGTTGGAGTTTCAGTGCCCAACACAATTGAGGTCTAGTCCCAACTATGTCAAGAAAATAGCCAACAAATAATGCGTGAATGAATTAAAGAGGCCATATATAGTCAGCTCCCCCGACCCCGGCTTTGTGGGTTCTGCATCGTGCATTTAACCAATGACAGATTAAAAACATTCAAACAAATAAACGGAGGGTGGTTTCTGCAATGAATGTGTGCAGACTGCTTTTTTTTTTGTCATTACTCCTTAAACAATCCACCATAACCACTATTTATATTGCATTTATATTGTACTAGATTTTATAAGTAATCTAGAGATTATTTAAAGTATACGGGAGGAGTGTACACATTATATGCAAATACTATACCATTTTACGTCAGGAACTTGAGCATTTGTAGATTTCGGTATTCATGGGGGTTCCTTGAACCAATCGCCGGTGGATGCTGAGGGACAGCTGTACAAATCACATTTAGGAGTGGATGCAGGTCAGTTCTGCCATCTCATCCACCCCTTCCTCACCCAGGATTCTCCATGACTTGTTTCAAGGTCTCACCACATCAGACTCTTTCTACTCATAGTTGCTGAGATAGAGCTGGGCAGATCGAGCAGTCACTCCTTAAACAGAACTCAAACTGTCACTCGTCAGGATATTCCAAGTACAGCAAACTGCAGAAAAATCAGGACAGATGTATGACTTGCTTCATAGAAAGCTAAATCAATTTTAGTTATGTGATTGTCCTTTATTCTGAGATTATGTTCAACAGACATTTTCGGTGTTAAACTATTCTTTTTTTTTTTGAGACAGGGTCTCACTCTGTCATGCAGGCTGTAGCACAGTGGTGCGATTTTGGCTCACTACAGCTTCCTCCTCCCAGGCTACAGGTGTGGCTACAGGTGTGTGCTATCACGGCTGGCTGTGTGTGTGTGTGTGTGTGTGTGTGTGTGTGTGTGTGTGTGTGTAGACAAAGTTCCACCTTGTTGTCAAGGCTCGTGTCTAAGTCCTGGGCTGAAGAAATCCACCCACCTCGGCCTCCCAAAGTATTGGGATTACAGGTGTAAGCCACCACACCCAGCCAAAATATTCTTTCCTTAGTGATTAGAAGTAGGAGAAGCTTGTTGCCTTTTTATTGGCACTGCTGTCTTTCATGCACGTTTGGATTTTAAAATATTCTATCTTTTGTGAAATGACAGTGATTGGAGATGATAGATGTTTTCTTAAGTCATCTTACTTGGAAAAATAAAACAAAAGTTGACAGCCTGATTCCAGATATCTCAGATTTTCTAGGAAAAAAAAAAGATTTCTGGGTCCATGAAATCCAGAAACTGGAGAGCAAACCAGCAAGTTAGCTTGGTAGGTAAACGCTTAAGATCAAGAGCTGGAAATGTCTGGGTTGAATTCCCTTCTCTCGTGTGAAGTGACTAGTTGCAAAATGACCCCCTCTTTCTGAGCTGTGCTTTTCTCTCTGTACAATGGGGTTAATACTAGTATTTGCTTCCTAGGAATGTTTTGGAGGGGAGTGAGGAATAAATGATGTAATTTACTAAAACACGTAGTATTTGACGGAGAAGGGGTCAGCATGCTCTGAGTATTAGAATCATTATTGAGTTATTCCACTACCTTTGTATTTGAGTCCTTTCTTTGTGACTATCCTACTTATGTTGCAGATGTTATTTTTTTGAAGAGGCGATAGGCCAGGAAAGGGGTGGGGTAAATGAGGAAGGTGCTGATATCACCCCTCAGTGTCCTCCTCATACCACACATCTTCTCTTTTCCCACTTACTCAGTTGGCCACATTTTAACCTGATCACCTCTACACCCCTGCCAAGTATAAAAGAAAGGGGAGGTTCACGTTAGGGAGGAATCCCCATTGTACAGATGAAGAAGTCAATGTGGCTGGGCACAGTGGCTCACACCTGTAATCCCAGCACTTTGGGAGGCCGAGGTGGGCGGATCACTTGAGGTCGGGAGTTTGAGAGCAGCCTGGCCAACATGGTGAAACCCTGTCTCTACTACAAATACCAAATTACCCGGACATGGTGGCGTGTGCCTGTAATCCCAGTTACTTGGGAGGCTGAGGCAGGAGAATTGCTTGAGCCCGGGAGGCGGAGGTTGCAGTGAGCGGAGATCGTGCCATGCACTTCAGCCTGGGCAACAGAGCAAGACTCCATCTCCAAAATAATAACAATAATAATAATTTGGAGAGCACAAGTGCCTTACATGGCCTTGTCCAGCTAGGTAGGGACAGGGCAGTCATTTGAACCTAGGAGCTCTTGGACTGTAAAGGTTTCATTCGCTCCTCCCTCTCCACCCTTCCTGTCTTCAAGCCTGAGCAGGCGACGCTGCATTTTGTACCGCATGACTTTAAAACAGAACCACGAGTTCAGAACTTTGGTCAGGTCGTGTGTTCTCTGGAAAACGCGCGGCAACACTGGTTTCCAACCTTTCATTGTGCGGGTTTCTGACGAGTGCGCTGGCAGGCCTCTGGCTTCAGAGATGCCACTACAAAGGTCTCCTCCTTTTCATAAACAGATTGCTGCAAGGCCCGCTTCTCAAGAAAGCCACTTGTGCTACCCCCTGTGTGCTTTTATGCTTCGCTGTGAAGTGCAAAGTTGGGCTGGCAGGCGTGGCTTTCTTCTCTGCTTTATGTATGATTCATCAACAGAACTCCAGGCCGTGGTGTGCGGGGCAACCGGGGCTCTTTTCCTGAGTGCAACAAACAGGGGTTGGGACCGGTTTTCCTTCCAAGCCACATGTAGGTCACCTACGGGAGCAGGGCAGGAACCATCTGAGGTTTTTTGTTTGTTGTTGTTTTTTAGGTTTCTCATTGCTGAGAACAGTCCCAGCCCTGCTGACCAAAGAACTGAGTGTCCTTTTATCAGTCTGACCCTCTAGAGAGTCCAAAGAGGCAACCCTTGGGCCAAACGACAGTCAGCTGTGGGGTTGGACCCTGTTTTTCAACACACCAGTGAGCACTCTTAAATGCAGAGAAGGTGCAGGTTGGAGATGCAGATGTATGCCTCTGTACCAGAGACCTTTATGTACAGTTGGCGTAAGAATTTTTACCATTAGAGATTCACTTCATTGTGCCTTTGAAAAGTTTAAAATGCAAATGTCCAGGAGAAAGGAATGCCATTAAGTAGGGGTCAGCTAAGAGCAGGAAGTTAGTTTAGTGCATGACAGGCATCTCATTACAAACGGATGCTGAAATGCCCAGGTGTGGAAATGATATGCATCTCCTTTTATTTTAAAGTCATTCTTTAATATCTCTTTCACTTATTCCCTGATTTTTGCACCAAAAATACTGTTTGATTGCGAAAGCAAGTGGGGGTGTTAAAAATTCTAGGGACTTAAAACCAATGGATCCTGCCCATAAACCTCATCTGGAGAGAATGAAGCTGAGCGCCACTGGTTTAGAGGCTCCGCACCAGACTGGGGGGGCGGGGGGGAGGAGAGAGAGAGAGGGAGAGAGAGAGTGTGTGTGTGTCTGTGTGTGTGTGTGTGTGTGTGTGTGTGTAGGTCGGCTTAGAAAAGTGCTGACTTTGTGAACATGGAGGAGGGAAAAGGGCCCAGAGCAGGAAGGAGCCTGTAAATAAATTCATCCCAGCCTCAGCCCCATGCCTTCACTTGAGATTCCTCATTTCGAGATTCCTCATATAGAGCTCTCCATTTTAAATACACAAAATATACATTCTCCACCTTAAATATACAAAATATTGATCGGCCATTATTAATAC
>CAUYOR010190023.1:0-15932 GCA_963573925.1 Callimico goeldii
CTCTCTCTCTCTCTCTCTCTCTCTCTCTCTCTCTCTCTCTCTCTCACTTTCTCCCTGCTCTCACCACAGGGTGGGCTTCCCTTTGTCTTCCACCGTGAGTGGAAGCAGGTTAAGGCCCTCACCAAATACAGATGTCAGCACCATGTTACTAGTACAGTCTGCAGAACGTGAGCCTAATAAACTTCCTTTCTCTATAAATTACTTGGCCTTAAGTATTCCTTTATACCAACACAAATGAACTAAGACAGCCACTTCAGAAAAGAACTCCCGTACTCAATCTAAAGCTTAACAAGGTGTTGTAGTGGTTTTTTAAAAGTGGCTGCTAGGCCTTTGACATTTCTTCCATCAAAAACTAGAGTCTCCTTAGATTTGGGCTAGATTATAGCTATTTTAACCAATAGAGTACAGTAGAAGGGATGCTATATGACTTCCAGGAGTAAGTCATAAAAGGCAATGCAGTTTCTGTTTTGCTTACTGGAAAACTTGTACTGGAGCTCTGAACCCCCTACGAAGTCTGACTATACCCAGGCTGCAGTGGTGTAGCTCAAGCCACATAGAAAGGTTATGTGTAGGCCTTTGGACGGACAGTTTCAGCTAAGTCCAGCCCTTAAGTAATTTCAGTCCAGATGCTGGGCATTTGAATGATGGTGTCCCTGCCAAAATTCATATGTTAAAATTTAATCAACAATGTAGTAGTATTAAGAGGTGAGACCTTCAAGAGGTGATTAAGTCATAAGGGCTGAGCCCTCATAGACTGAGAGAGAGTGAGTTTGCTATCTTCTACTCTCCCACCAAGTGAGGACATAGAAGGAAGGCACTCACAAGACATACAATCTGCTGGCACCTTGATCTCAGACTTTTCAGCCTCTATGGCCATGAGAAATAAATTTCAGTGCTTTATAAATTACCCAGTCTGTGGTGTTCCATTATAGCAGCACAAATAGACTAAAATAAGAAGCTTCTAGGTAATTCTAGTCTCCAGCGTAGGGTCAGAGAAGCCTTTGATTTTCCTCAGCTGAGTCCCCACACATCAAGGAGAGGAGATAAGCATCCTCACTATGACCTAACCAATTCTTAACCAAAGAATCTGTAAATAAACCAAAATGGTTGTTTGCTTCTGAGTTTGGGGAAGGTTTCTTATGCAGCAACAGGAGCTGATTGTGCATTGGCCCAATCGGGAACCAGGAACCCAGGTGCCTTGGTCCGAGGTTTAAAAATTTCCAGGGCACCAAACAAAGGAACCATTTGGAATATTGAAGTAGATGTTGATAAAATGAAGAACTCAAGTGACTGGCTAGGATGTATTGTTACATGACATGTGGTTTCTAATTCTTTGCTTTCAACGAAATTATAACAAGACTTCATAGATTTATCAGCTGTTAGATAATTAAAATAATTTTTGATGTCTGGTAGCTATGTGACTTTTGGTATATAAGTAATAAACAGTTCAAATAATACACACTATTGGCTATAAAAATCTTTCTAGTCCCATTTATGTGAACAAAATTTCATTGCATTTTCATTTATAAAAATAAAAAATAAGAAGAGCGGATGCGAGATTATGTCTTATTCTGATAGTAATATTCACCCGTGGTCATCTGAACTGACTAACCAGAAGATAAATAGACCTAACCATCTCATTAAGAACAGCATTTCCAAATAAAACCATACTTCTTGTGGCTAATAATTATTTATCAAGATGTGTGATAGCCAGGTGCAGTGGCTCACGCCTATAATCCCAGCACTTCGGGAGGCCAAGGTGGGTGAATCACTTGAGCTCAGGAGTTTGAGACAAGCCCAGGCATTACAGCAAAACCTCATCTCTACTAAAACCACAAAAATTAGCCAAGTGTCTGCACACGTAGTCCCACCTACTTGGGAGGCTGAAGTGGTGGGATCTCTTGAGCCCACATCAATGCTACAATGAGCCATGATTGTGCCACTTTATTCCAGCCTGGGGGACAGAGTGAAACTCTGTCTAAAAAAAAAAGTGTGATGTAGCTACATCATTTTAATCAATTGATAGCAACAATTGTAATTATATCTCAAACTAGAAAAAATTTGTTTAACAGTTAGAGTCTATGGTCACAGAAAAATATTTTCTGTCTTTATTGAGGTAAAACTAGTGAAAATTGCATATATTTCGGGTATACAACATATTTTTATATATGTATATATCGTGAAATGATTACCACAGTAAAACTAATGAATATATTCATCACATCACATAATTTGGGAGTTTTGGGGTGGAAAAAAGGAGATAATGGTCAAAGGGTACACATCTTCACTTCTAAGATAAATAAGTGTTGGAGACATATATATAACATGCCGACTATAGTTAATAATAATATACCGTATACTTGAAATCTTTTAAAAGGGAAGATCTCAAGTTTTTTCACAGAAAACTTTTTCAAGATTAAATTTAAATGTATCAAGTTTAAATTTCAATGCATATCATATTTCTGCTGTTGAAAATATAATAATCAATTTTTTAAAATCCATATTTAAAATATATCCTACAGGGAAAGGAAAATCAAATTGAAAATGTGAAAAACTATTTTAAATTTTTAACTGTTAAAGATGAGCTTGTTCATATACTTTTTAAAGTAGATAATTGTCATTATAAAAATAATCAAGGTATTTAGAATACACTGGACACATTTAAAGTAGTGATCACATATTTTTGTTTTGAATTATTAATGTTCATCATACACTAGAAAGATCCTTTGCGACTATTCAAACTTATGACCTCAACTTAGAAAGGTATGAAGCAGCCAGGTACAGTGGCTCATGCCTGTAATCTCAGCACTTCGGGAGGATTACTTGAGCCCAGGAGTTCAAGACCAGCCTGGGCAACATAGTGAGACCCTGTCTCTACAAATAATATGAAAAATTAGCCAGGCATGGTGGCATGCACCTGTAGTCCCAGCTATTCAGCAGGCAAGGGACCATGAGGTGAAAGGACTGCTTGAGCCAGGAGGTCGAGGCTGCAGTGAATTGTGATTGTGCCACTGCACTCCAGCCTAGGTAACAGAATGAAACCCTGTCTCAAAGAAAAAAAACCAAAAGGTATGAAACACTTACGTTTCTTTGTTACCTTTCTTTACCTCATTGAGCTTTTTTAATCTCTTCCCACACCCTAAACAACTCATTTTTAATCTTAGTCTACTGTCTCATCATCTTCTCTTTCCTCTTATTTGATAAATAACATGTTTTGAGAATTTTATCGAGAACACAAAACAGATGCTTTCAAAGACTGACTTTGTATTCTTTCAGTTAACTTTTTTCTAACACAAGTTCTCCTTGGTATCTTCCATGAACTGTTTGTTCTTTCTTGTATTTCATAATATGTTCATAAGCCATTTGTTGATTTTTCCCTTTGTTGGTTCATGTGCTCTGATTGTCTATCTCCTCCTCAGATGTGTGATTTTATTACTGTATGTAAGCGATGGAGGTGGTTGGACATCCCCAGATGCATTTCTTCCTAATCTTGATATATCTTTTAGGATTCTATGGGTCGATGCAAATTCTCTCTACAGATTACAAAACCCTTGACTAGCGCTCCTATTGATGTTACTGAAATCTTGAATTTTTTTTCAGTGATTGTTATAATAAAGCCAGTAGGGAATTATTAACCAGTCACCCTGGTAATTTATAAGTTAGGGATGGGAAGCTTTCAAATGTTTATATCAATATAGCAATCTTTGTTTTTATAGAGTCATAAGGGAATGGAGTGTGTTGAGAATGCCACAAGTGGCAGGAAGAGGTGTGTGGCTATGAATCCCAGCTCATAGTTCAGTGAAAATCAGCATGCTGTAAGATGCGGATCTTTGATTCAAGCATTTCCTGAGCCCAGCTGCTGCCTAAGAGTCTTTAATTAGAAGAAACACAATACTTTTCAAACTATGATATTGGCTAGCATCCATTTGTATTTGGTTCTTGCAAAAGCCAATATTTAATGCCATCAGAGCTCACTCTGGATAGCGTTCGTGCCTAACCTCCTAAAGCCAAAAATATCCCCCAGGCACAAATACAAATGTAGGTTCCATTCTATACTAAGTTGAAGCAACATATTATTTTTCTATAATCAGTAAAGTTGTAAGGAAAACAAGCACGCAAAAGGCATTTCTCTAAGTAGTGTTGAACTGTGCGGATGACACCTATGGCATTTTTCACTCAGTCCCTCCTCAATCCACGTAGTTAACATGCTAAACTCCATGTGAGTGTAGTATGATCCCCACCCTCCACTCAGCTGATTTACCCAGAGCTGGGCACCAGATCCAAGCTAGACCAGTCCAGTGTCCCATCTCTCCAGCTACAGCTGACTGTTCCAGGAGTGAGCACGTATGTCAAGCTGTGCCAGTAAGTTCCACACTGAATACTTGGACTTGGGTCTGAAAGAATTAGATCAGTCTCGTCTCAGTGGTGAAGGGAGAAAATCAAGTCATATTTTCTACCACGTGGAGAAAGCCAGATGACACTAGGAGAGCATTCCAGTTAAAATGGAGGCTCATCTGCAACCCTGCTACTTCTTTTTTTTTTTTTTTACACTCTGTCATCTGGCTGGAGTGCAGTGGCACAATCACAGCTAACTGCAACCTCTGCCTCCCAGGTTCAAGCAACTGTCCTGCTTCAGCCTCCCAAGTAGCTGAGACTACAGGCACATGCCACCATGCCCAGCTAATTTTTGTATTTTTAGTTGAGACAGGGTTTCACATGTTGGCCAGTACAATCTCGATCTCTTGACCTCGTATTCTGCCTGACTCAGCCTCCCAAAGTGCTGGGATTACAGGTGTGAGCCAACGTGGCCAGCCAACCCTGCTACTACTATAGCTAACATCTTTAACTCTTCCTTAGATTTCCCTTGAGGATCAAGAATCTTGAGAACAAAGTACCATTCTTAGTTAAAATGGCTTGAGTTTGATATCTAGATTTGCAAACGATGAATTCCTGACTTATAAAATCAGCAGGTCTGACTACAAATGAGTTACCAGACTTTATGTGTATGAAACAGAAAGCGATATTATTCCTCCTGGTCACTGAATCTTTCCTTTTGTTCGTTTCTTATAGTTTTCTTTTTTACTACACTTGGGGTTAGAAAATCCTTTCAAAATGGCCCCTTACAAATAGCGATTGCTTTGAGAGTTTATCTGCATAGGACTGTTCCCACATGCACAATGCTTGATAACTGCAGTAAAATATCCAGCACTTGTGCCTTCTACTGCCAAAATTCTCTTAGAAATGGAAACCAGAACAGCCTTTTTTTTTAAAGATAGGCCATATGCCAAGATTTTGTTCATTTAAGAAAAAATATAGGAAGCAAAACAAATGAAAGAAAAACAAGTCATGGCCCCAAGAAAAATTGTGCACATCATTCAGCAGCTGCTACACCAAACAGAGGGTACATGGCTACCACATAGCATAAGTAGGAACCAGAAAGCTAGGAAATCATTGTTCCTGCCCCAAAGGCAGAAGCCATGAGCATGAGTGCCCCTGTGATTAGAGAAGGAGATGGGGTAAGACAGGATGCCGTGAATGTGTGTGCATGTGTGTGTACATGCATGCACACTCATGTTTTCAGTCTCTCAAGCAATTAGGATTGTGAATCAGAATTTAAAAACAGGAATTTGCCCAGGAAACACACCAGAAACTGGCAGAAACCAATAAAGGCAGTAGGAAGAAAGAGTGGTGGTCTCACCATTATACATGATTATCTGCATAACAGCGTTGGCATAGACACTCTTCAACATCCCTACCTTGTTTTTCCACCCTCCATTCTCAATTGCATTTCAATGTCACCCTCAAGCATTCATGCTACAGGAAAGGAGTCCTCTCCAGTGGATTCTTCTATGGTCAAAGTAAATCCTGCTGGAAATGAAATTCTCTCAGAATGCATACACACGAACAAAATAGGGGTGGCTCTTTGTTCCCCTTCTGAAACAGCAGGTTTTGATTTCCCTCTCCATCTTTCCTTTAAAAATAGATGTAATTAAAGTTTTCTTCCTGCTCTTCCCTACACAGCACCAGTTAGCTTTCACTCTCTGAGAGTTTTTTGCACAAAACCTAGAAATGAACATCGGTCCCTGTTTATATAGTGAAAAGCTTATGAACCAAGATTTCAGATCTCTTCTTCATCCTTTTCTTTTCATTTTTCTGTTCATACAGAAGATGCTGCTCTTGCTGCAGATGTTGACTGCAACTTCTAGCACAGGGAGTTAATTAATTGCCAATTTGATCAAAACAATCAGTATTGCTGTATTTGTTTTAGAGTCTTCTCCTTTCCAGTTGTACGCAGAAGAGGAAACCATGGAGTTAGGTATTGAGGCACGGTCATTCCACAAACATGGGCAGTCACAGCAACACATAAGACACAAACAGAAGTCTGGGATGGCCAATTACAAAACTCGAGCTCAGGAGCCAAAGTCTGTTGCCCACTGTAGTTTGAGGTAAGGCAGCAGAGCACATCCAGCAATCAGGCTGGGAAGATACTCTCTCAAGTCTGTTGATCGCTTCCTCTGTCCAGAAAGTTTTTATGTGTAAGACCCAGAACAAGAAGCCACAGATGACAGGCAAGGGGTTTTTTCTTTTTTTTAAGATGGAGTCTAACTCTATCACTCAGGCTGGAGTGCAATGTCACTCAGGCTGGAGTACAATGGTGCAATCTTGGCTCACTGCAACCTCTGCCTCCCAGGTTCAAGTGATTCTCCTGCCTCAGCCTCCTGAGTAGCTGGGACTACAGGCGTGTGCCACCACACCCGGCTAATTTTTGTATTTTTAGTAGAGATGGATTTTCACCATGTTGGCCAGGCTGGTCTTGAACCCCTGACCTTATGATCCACCTGCCTCTGCCTCCCAAAGTGCTGGGATTACAGGCATGGGCCACCATGTCCAGACACAAGGGCAATTCTTATAGGAGCTCTTTTGCCAGATTCTTCAGCTCTGGTTGTTAAGTGAAGTAAGACAAGTAAGGCTGCATGGGTTGTGGCCTCTAAATTCTTCAGCAGCATTGCAGCTGTGGTCATGTCCCTACGTTGGCATTGCCACACAATGTACAATTGAAGACAGGCAGTAAGATACAAGCCCAGGTTAGGCTGAGGCTAAAGAAAGTGCTTGGTCAGCTATTATTTTAAAATTCAGCTAACATGGAACATGTTGGCTTGAAGGCAGTTCATTTTGAAGAACTAGAATCTTCTAAGAGTGAAGTTCATTAACTCTATCAGCCAGGACTGCAAACGTGTGGGGTCCACATTGGCACATCAGAATTCAGTTCCAAGAACTTTTCTTATAAAGGAAGAGGACAATCTGTATGCAACGTGTTCTCTGCAGCTGAGGCTGCCCACAGGTCCTAACTGCAGGTGTGCGAGCCAGCAGCTAACCCTACACTGCCTTTGGGAAAAGCAGTGTGCCTGGGGAGGGTCAGTCAGAGAACACAAGGCCTCAGCCGTGCAGCCTGAAGTGCATCATTGACTCCTCCCATGCTGTTTCCTCAAACATGAAAGGAGAGATTGAATTAAATGATCTCTAAGGGCTTTGTCTGGGAGGAAAAGCCACAATTATTCTATGATTACTAAGTAGATTTCAGGGAACTCAGTGGCATATAAGGGTTTTTTGTTGTTGTTAATTACTGCTGTGATAAATGACATACTTGGAACATTATTAGTGCAATAATCAGGTGCTAGACAGCACACAACATACTCCTAATATTTTCTCTTGGGTCTTACAAAGTGCAAACTGACATAGCAGAGATGATCAGTGTGTGAAGTAAGTCCCTTAATGAGAATTAGCTCTTTTTATGACAAGGCATATTTTGGTCACATCTCTTACATTGGCTCTCAGCCAGGGGGAAAAATTATTTGAGCTCAAGATAGGAAACATTACAAATATTAATAAAATATTATGGCAGCTTTAATGGATGTTATTACCTTAGGGGTTGGGGGATGGGTGGTTAAATACACAATGTGACCCCTGAATCATCTATGCATAAGAGAACTGCGTGAGCACACAGGCAGGCTCTGGCATGTGCTTGCCAACCAAAATATGAGTGCTAAGTTCACACTAAGCTCTGGCTTTTGAAAGAAATTCAAGACTGATGAAGGAAGGAAGGAAGGAAGGAAAAAAGGAAGGAGGGAAAGAAAGAAAGAAAGAAAAGAAAGAGAAAGAAAGAAAAGGAAGGAAGGAAGGAACTGCTAATAATGGTTATTTAAAAGTGGACAAAATTATAGACATGACATGTATTTCAAATTAGAATAGTGTACTAATTATGTTAAACAGCTAAGGGCGAAGTTGTGGAGACGTTAGGGAGACAAAAAGAAAACTTCAATAAAAACTACTAAAAGACTTACAGAAAACAGAGAAGCTATTATATTTATGGAAAAAGAACAAGACACTATAAAAAAAAGAACATTAAAGAGAACAACAAATACTCTTGGAAATTAAAATATGAGAGCAGAAATGACACATATTAAAAGTTTTGAAAATGAAAGTCGAGGAAATCTCACAGAAATGTAAATAAAAAGACAAAGAGATAGAAAGTGGCGAGGGGGGGAATAAAATTAGAAAATAGTCCTAGTGAAGAATGTAGAAATTAGAAAACAGTGAAGAAATAAGAGAGAGGGAGAAGGAGGGAGGGAGAGAGAGAGAATGAGAGAGAGAGCAGAGAAGTCATTTAAAAAATAATGTAAGAAAAATTTCAGAACTTAAGAACACAGGTGTCCAACCTAAATAGGCTAACAACTGAGAACAAGGAAACAGGCCCACCAAGAGAAATCATCAAGAAATTTCAGAAGACTAAAGAGAAGATTACATAAGCTTGAGAGAGGGATAAATCCATTTCAAACAAAGAGTCAAAAAGAGGATGACACTGGACTTCTCAGCAATAACAGCTGAAGGTAGAAAACACAGGAGTATCGCCAGAAACGTTCTCTAAGTAAAAATAATGTGCAATCTAGAATCCCATGCCCAAATCACACTGAGAGGTAAAATGTTCAAGCATGAATACTATCAAAATGAAACCAAAATAAAACACTCCCATAATTCACTCTTTCTCAGGAAACTGTTGGAGAATATCCCTGTGAGGATCACAGAGCGAAAGTCTCCCCACTTTAACTTCCTCTTCCTCCTCTGCTCTGCTTTCAGATGCTGGGCTGGACTCTGCAACCACCATTTCTCCTTTTTCAGCAGGCTCCATGCTAGTCTCTGCCGATAGAGGGCACAAGCAAGAGAGGCTGCGAGGCTGGAGGAGAAAGAAGTGATGTGTACCTGTTGGCTTCTTGTTTCTGTAAGTTTTATCCCAACTTAACGGTCCTCAGCTGGGTAGCAACGGTTCATCCCAGTTGGCAGATTTTATACATTATCCTTTCAGAGATAAAAGCTTTAATTGGTGCCCACTCCTCAGAGGAATGAATCCCAGCAGTGTGTCCCCTCTGGAGCAGTGTGGCTCCAGAGCCACCCAATACTGGCTAGACAATGCTCCTTTCCCTGGGATCTGGATCCCAGCTCTGCAGGAACCCCTTTCTGAGCCTCCCAATTGTTCCTTTATTTCCTCAGTCCTATCAGTAGCACCTGTTTCCTGTACTCCCTTTCTCTGTGACACCTTAGGTTTTGCCTTTTTTAGTTTACTTGCAATTCACTCTATGATATCTTCCCTGGTAACATAATTAGCATGCTTTCTGCCTCTTGATTGGACCATGACTGATACAACGCTTTCCTAGAATGATGGAGCAAGTCATGAAGGAGGAAGGCATGGGATCAAAAAATGAGATCCACACAAAAGTGAAAATACTTAGAGGATGAAGAGAAACACCAAGACAATAGCCATGCAGCTGGAGACCAACTCGTCCATTTTAGAGCACAACAAAGGGCTCTCAGAAAGCTTTCTTCAAGAAGATGAAAATCACAAAATACTTCATATGCTTAAATATACTGAGAAGAGATTTATATTGCTGAAGGAAAGTTTGGGATTGAATAAGTAATCAGAACCTAAAGACTAAACAAAGAAAGATAAATGAAGAAAGAAGGTACTTAAAATGCCAGGGAAAAATGAATGTTAGGCAGCTAAGGATGAGTGTCCTTCCTGTACACGGCTCTGCTACGAATAGCTTTTTCATGAACATTTTTACATAATAACGTAACTACTTACTATTGATCTAATTCAAATTCTACTATATATACATAGGGAGGATTGGAAAATATAAAGTGTGTGTTTGTGTGTAAAAGAGGTCATATTTGCATGTGAAAGAAAGAGAAATTTCTATTTTTCATAAGGGGAAAGTCAGCATATAAGGCCTAAACTGAAAAAAGTAAAATTAAGAAGTTCACTTGTACAATGATAGGAATAATAATCGAGTCCATCTCCATGGTTGTCAACATCAAATGAATTAATACATATATAGCATTTAGAACAGTGCCTGGCCAATGGTAAGAGCCATGCATGTTTGTTGAGTGAATGAGCCGTATGAATAATATGGCTAAACTTTTCTTTAGATCTCACCGAAGAAACTTAAAACTGCATTTCTATTGCATTTTACCCATAGCTCAAAACAAGCAAGTACCTGAAAATTATTTCTTTCCCTGCTCCTCTTCCAGAAATCACCAAAGGTGGAAAACATGATGCAATGAATCAAGTTTTTTCAGAATTTTAAGGGAGAATTAAGAAACATCAGGAATGGTACCTGGAGTTAGCCAAACTGCCAGGTTAAGGGCATGGTCCTCCAGACTGCCAATGCTGCCCAAGACTTCTGTCCCCAAAGATGAAGAGTTAGGGTGCAATGACAAAGTTAGAGGGAAGCATCCACACAAGACCACCCTCACTCCAACTAAGTTCAAGAGTTTTCTGAAACCACCTGAGTTTCAATAACTCACTACAAGACTCACAAACTCCATGAAACCCATGATATTCATGGTGACATTGATTACAGGGAAAAGATGCATTAAAGTCAGCCAAAGGAAGAAATGTATAAGGTGGAGTCTAGCAAAATCCCTCATAGTTCTGTCATCCCAGGAAGCTCACCCAAGCTTCTGTGTCCAGAATTTTATCGAGGCTTCATTACACAGGCATGATTGATCGATTGGTCTATTGATTGTTCACATGAATGAACTCAGTCTCTAGGTCATTTGATACCATGTGACCCAGAGCTCCTGCCCTAAATTCATAAAGTTAGTCTTTCTTTTGTAGTCATCCCCCATCCTAAGACTATTGGATGTGGCCATCCACAGGAGGAGAAAAACAAGGGGGAGAGGATTAAAAGATGAGGGGAGGCAAAGAGAGGAAGAGACAGAGCAGGAAATTTTCTTCTGAAAAGAAAGGAGATTAATTCCCAGAGTTCATCACCACAACTCAGTAATAACTGCCGTTTGCTTTTCCCTCCATATTAGCCAGAGCATTTGTATGTTTCATAAATTTCACAACTATTCTATGAAGGGTTTAGAGTTTTATAGATGAGAAAACTGAGACTCCAGAAGATCCAAGTAAATGACCCTATATCCCCCATGCCAGAAAGAAGACACACTGAGGCTGAGGCTGGAAACCAGGTCTTCTGGCCCCACATTCCTGTTCTTTCCAATACAATTTTACAGTGTCTGTTCCCCACACTTATGTCAGTCTTCTTTGCTTTGCTTCAATCCTGCAAATTTTCAACTTTTTAAGTACTCATGACAATCTCTTTCCTTGTCTGTTAACTTTCTAAGCATCTCATAAAATTTTGCGAACTAAAAAGATGCAAATCCAGCAATGTTGTTACCTGGGAACAATAATCTTAGGCCAAAATTTATTGTCAAAGAAATATGCAAATTTTTGCTTTGTTCTGGAATTTTGTCATAATAAAGCATTGTCATTTGTCTCTTAGTTTCTTTTCTTTCTTTCCCAGACCCTCCACCACCACTCCCTATTGGTGAAGTTGGCACATGTCAAAGAGCCAACAAAGGGATCTTCCCAAAGGCCTTCATTGTGTGCACAAAGGGTTACTGGGTTTGGACATCACGATGGACTGAGGAGAGGCAGGGAGAGCCAAGTGCAAGACATTTTGACTCCGATGATTAGACTATCCTATATCCAATTCCTGTGATTGTTCCTTTTGCCATTGTGATAAAAATTTTCCAACCACCAGCTCTTTATCTAATTTTTACTGAGTGTTACTGGAAGAAATAATCAACACAGATCACTAAGTGCTAATGAAACTAACATTGGCTAAAATTGTAGGTGATAAAATTTGGTATAGATGAAAACCTGAAAAATTAGAAGTGGAAAACAGACTTGGTTGAAATAAATTTTTAAAACAAAATCTACGGTATTTAAAACTTTTTTAGTTAAAAGTGGATCAAGTCTTTGTGTATTTATATAATTTGACCTGAGAAATGAATTGGTAGACATAATTTCTGCAAAATAAAACTCATAATCTGAGAATATATAATTAGGTAAAAGTTGAGTTAAAATAAATAAATCACATTAGAAAATAATTGATCCTAATTATAATTAACATTAAAATAATGCTTTTATAAAAATGGTTCAGCTATTTTTGAAAATGTTATCAAATGATTGAATTAACAAAGATTCTACCTTAAAAAGTATTGATTTTGGTGTAATTCTTATTAAAATATTTGTATATATAAACACAGAGATAAAATATTTCTAGAATCAATAAGGAAGTATAAAACAGTGGGGTCAAAACAGCAGGGTCAAAATATTATTTATTCTTTTGTTCCTTTCCGTGAGCTGGATGTAAGACTATACAACCACTAATGTGGCCAAACGCAAGGAGTTGCTATTGAAAATGAGATCAATACCTACATAAAGGTTGCCATGTGAATAATTTGGATTTGGTTCATGTATCACCTGAAATGTAGAAAACGAAGTCAAATTGTATCTTGTGGTTCCTGCTGGGGCTTATCTCGGACCTGGGACATAAAAGCAGAGAAGAGCAGATGGCAACTTAAATTGCTGGAGCCTTCCTTGCCTCAAAAGCTCTCACAATGACCTACAAGACCCTACATGATCTAAATCCCCTTCTACTGTGACCTTATTTTCTTCCACTGATGCCCTACCCCCAAAACCTTTTCCATTCACATCTGTGGTAGAGGAGGTTAGAGAGGGGGATAAAAGGGAAACAAGAAGTGCTTTAAGTAGTTCTGATATAATTCATAGATGAGTCAGCATCAGTTTACCTAATTTTTAGACACCATTTAACAGGTGGGCATGTGCCCATCTATTAAATGAATGATCACGATGATCAAAATTCTGCCCTCAAACTTTAGCTTCACACTTAGGTCAGCCACCTGCTACCATACTAACCTGAGCCAACGCTCAAAGGGCTGGCTGTCATGAGGCTGCCCCTGCCTGAAGAAGACCTTACTTTTGTTCTGGTCATCTTTGTTTGCCTGAACTACCACCAGAATGTCTGAGGAATGTGTTTAGTCCATAGAAATGACTACATTTCTGTTACCCATTTTTGGGACTGCCTCCACCCTAGGCACCTGTCCCAAACCAGTGACATGTCTGACCTGAAGTCCAACCATCTCTGTCTGCCAATTCCTGCTTTTCTTCAGTCCAAGTATAACAAGATGAGCCATGGGCTGGCCTCCATCTCCAAACAGCCTTCACTGTCAAACAATTCTAACTCAGGCAGACAGCATCCCAGCAGGCCCAGATGGATACGTGGTAATCTATAAATGACCGTCATGTCCCTTGCAGGGATCTCTGAATTAGGTTTAGGACCCAGGTAAATTATGGATTACATGTGCTGAAAAAGTCAGTCAAATTCTTACCAAACACATACTAGGTCCAGACAAGGCCTCAGCCCTAAATATTTCTTCTTGAAAACAAAATAAAACTATTCTCCGCTGACCTTGTGACTGCTACCCCCATCTCCTCCTCTCGTCCTTCCAGTCAGATTCACTAAAATTGGTTTCTCATTGAATTCCATTTTACTTTCTTGGTCCCAATTGACCTGGCAGTTCTAAATCCACAAGTTGTTCTGTAGAGCTAGCTTTCCAAAGGAGTCATGAGTTTCACAATCAATAGACATATTACAAAACAAAAATAAAATAGCACATCACACTGGGTTGAAGCCATCTTGTAGATTTTTTTTAACCAGAAGTGGGGATTTGTGATATAAGCAGCTGCTACAAAACCAAACAAATGACAGCACTCAACTCGGAGTTTGAGCCTATCCAGGGGCTGAATGATGTTTGCTTTGAGGTTTGGTGAAAGGTCATGAGGCCTAACAAAGTTTGGATGAAACTTGGCTGTTTCTCTGCTAGGCTCTGGCTCAAAACTTGTGGCGTTTCATGTGGTTTGGAGTTTTCAAACACAGTGCTTTGCACAGCGCTAATAAATGATTCTCTCTCAGCATGGAAAGCAATTAAATGTATGGCCTCTTGGGCTTTGGTCTTAAAATCAGTATTTATTTATTGGGAGCTGGGAGAAGGGCTAAATGGCCTAGAAGAGGGATCACGCATAATGAGGTGAGTGAATTTGCTGAAGACACCACATTTAGATGAGGGGAGGCCTGAAAAGCAAGAGAGGAACTCTTGAGGAACCAATAAAATTAGGCCACTGGGAAACTTGCTAATGAATGGAATTTAGCATCAGCCTACAAGGAACAAGTTGGAACTGCTAGCAAAGCCCCAGGGAAGGCCACATGAAAAGACCCCAATACCATCTGTCTTCAGCCTTCACTGGCCACTCTGAAGGTCCCCTGTGAGTTTCTAGCACACACAGCTCTCGGAGCTTCCTCCACGGGCATGCCTCTCCAGGCAGGCAGCTTGGAATCACCCTCTACTCACACCAGGATGGGGCTGGGGGAGTTCCTCCTAACACGTCTTCCTCTGGCTGTTCTCTTCTAACTAAGGGAGTGCAATAGTTTCTAAAATGATCATAACAAAGTACCACATACTGGGTGACATAAACAATGGAAATTTCTTTTCTCACAGTTCTGGAGTCTGGAAGTTGAAGATCAAAGTATTAGCAAGGGTGGTTTCTTGAAGCCTTGCTCCTTGACTAGTAGGTGATCATCTTCCTTTGTGTCTTCACGAGTTCTTTTCTCTGTGTATGTCTGTGTCCTAATCATCTTTTCTTATAAGGATACCAATCATATTGGGTTAGGGCCCACCTATATTATCTCATTTAACCTTAATGCTTCTTTAAAGGCATGTCTCTCTCCAGATACAGTCACATTTTAAGGCACTAGGGGTTCAGACTATAATATGAATTTCGGAGGCAGATAACTAGCCCATAAGGAGAGGCATCACACCCTTCAGTTTAGTGCTACATCTTTTCAAGCTGTACATCTGAGCCAACTCTCCAACCCCTATTGGAGTGTGATGAGGTAAGAGAAGGCCCTGATTAAGGAAAGGCTCTTCTTGTTTTTCATGCCTCCAACTGAGAATTAAGTTAATCAAACCTGAAAGAGTGAAAGTGAAACAGCAGTTCAGCCTGCTTAGAGGTACAGAAGGAAACCATTTAATGCTTGTTTATTTTCAGGGACAATTGTCTGCTATGCAAACTTGCTGGAGTATAATAGTTCCACAAAGACCATTCTCCAAATAGTGAACCCAGAAGCCTTCACTTATGGCTTCAATAAAAATTCACCAGTGAAACAGAATAGATAGCCCAAAAGTAATGCCACACACTTACAACCATCTGATCTTCCACAAAATCGACAAAAAGAAACAATGGGAAAAGGACTCCCTGTTTAATAATTGGTGCTGGAATAACTGGCTAGGCATATGCAGAAGATTGAAACTGAACCCCTTCCTTAAATCATGTAAAAAATCAGTTTAAGATGAATTAAAGACTGAAATGTAAAACCTAAAACTATAAAAACTCTGGAAGATAACACAGAAAATATCACTCTGGATATAGGACCTGGAAAATATCTCATGATGAAAATACCAAAAGCAATTGCAACAAAAACAAAAATTGACAAATGGGACCTGAT
>CAUYOR010190025.1:0-37898 GCA_963573925.1 Callimico goeldii
GCGCCACCATGCCCAGCTAATTTTTTGTATTTTTAGTAGAGACGGGGTTTCACCATGTTGACTAGGATGGTCTCGGTCTCTTGACCTAGTGATCCACCCGCCTCGGCCTCCCAAAGTGCTGGGATTACAGGCGTGAGCCACCATGCCCAGCCCATCACTCTGGTATTTTCTGACATGCCTGCTCAGAAGTCCCATGAGGACTTTGCCAGGTAAAGAAAAATCTCTCATTCTAGCAGCTGCCAACTCCACTGACCGCCTGCCTGTCAGGCGGCTTTCCCAGCGAACCCTGAACCCACGGTGTGGCACTCAGGCATCCCCTTCTCAGGGCTTCTCCAGGTTTCCTGCATCTACTACGTACCTGCTGCTCCTTGTTGTCTCCACAGCTATTATGGGGTCCCTGGGCAGTGGAAGGGAGTAGCTCAAAGGAGGCCGAAAGGCAGTGGGTGGAGAGAGAGCGAGAGACAGGGAGGAGTTTCTCCTGGTGGGGGGTGCTGAGCCTGACATGACTGCCAGGAGTTATTCTGGGTTTGGTGACCTTGTGCCCATTTTGGGCAAAACCTGCTCCCCTGTGCTGTCATGCCCCTGAGTCTGGAGGGAACCGTCACGCCCAAGCACCAGTGCACAAGTATCCAGCTTTTTTCATAGGGCATGAGGATGTCTACGCTTGCAAAACAGATATAGACCGTAGGAAACCTCAGTCATGGGAAGGCCCCTTGCCTCCGATCCTGTGCCCATGCTGTGCTGCAGCCCAACACACCGACCTCCGTTCTCTCCTCCTCCGAGAAGCCTCCGTGATTCCTTGAGTTGGAGGAAAGCACAGCTCCAGACAGACCCTGAATGTACCCCATCAAAGTGCCCGAGACCCCAGAGAGAGAGGATTATTGTGGTCTAAGAGGTGAGCCCTGCAGCAGCCCAGGGAAGGAAGGCAGGAGGGAAGGCCTGAGTGAAGGGGCGGCCGCCAGCCCCTGCCCCACGCCGGCCCCACTGTCCTGGCAGTTGCCCTGCTGGGCCCTCCACCCCCCGAGTCGGGATTCTGCCCTCAACAGTGCCTACTTCAGAAAAGGCCTGCAGTCCTCTTGGCATAGCAAGGTTTGGGGGTGGGGTCCCAGACCTGGGTCTGATGCCCTTTCCAACCCCAGAACCCCAGAACCTGGGCGCGGGGTCCTTGGAGCTCTTCCCCTTTGCCCTGCTCACCCCGGCCCATCCCTCGGAAGTTTCTCTGCCTGGCACCTGTCGCTCCTTCTGGAACTGGCGCCCATGTCCCTTCCCTCTTGGTTTCCAGGTGCCAGGTCTGCCTGTGGGAAATGAAATCAGCAGGAGGCACCATGGCACTGGGAAGCATCCGGGGTCTAGCCAAGCCCTGGGCCGGGAGCCCCACAGAGCAGGCCGGAAAGGGGGCTCCCCTGGGCTGCCAAATGGATCACCACGCGTAGGACAGCTCAGCACAGCAGACAGTGGTCCTCCTGCAGCTCAGGAGGCCAGAATCCCCAACCAGGTGTCAGCGGGGTGGGCTCCCTCTGGAGGCTCTTAGGGAGGGGCCTACCTGCCTTTCCCGGCTCCTGGCACGGTGCCCCAGGTGCCTGAGCATGGAGATGGTCGCCACAATCTCTCCTTCATCCTCACGGCGCTCTCCTCTGTGTTAGCAACTCAAACCCCCTCTCTTTTCTCTTACGAGGATGCCAGCTGCTGGAGTAAAGTCCTACCCTAACCCAGCGTGACCTCGCCTTAACTGCACCTGCGGAGATCCTGTGTCCACATCAGGCCACAATCCGAGGTTTCAGAGAAGGGCTTTGTGGCTGGGAGCTGGGTCTCTCAGCCATTTCCGGGTGGGCCTTACTCTCCCCACCCCCGCCACTACCCAGAGGGTGTGCCTCCCAGCTGCTCGGGGAAGGGCCGGCAGATTTGGGGCAGATACCGCTCAACACGGTCCGGGGAACCTGAGCCATGGAAGCCCCGCGGCTCCCAGCTTTCCCCCATCTCTCCCACAACACGGGCTGCAGGCCACGCTCTTCTCCCCGGCCTTGGCAGAGGGTTATCTGGGCCTGTGTGTGGTTCCCAGAGGCAGCAGCTCCCAACCAAGCCAGGTGAGTCTCGTGGCACCATGGCACTGGGAAGTGCCCCTCAGAAGCCTCATCTCAGAGATAAAAGCTCAACCTTAAAAGAAGCCTCGGTCGCTTTATAAATAATTTTATTAAATTCCAAGTTGCTGCAGATGGTACTGCGTATTTTTAACAAACGCAGCGGCCTCAGCTGGCTGCAAGGGGGCGCGTGGAGGGTGGCGCTGGCACTGGGGCTTCCCGGGAGGGGGCTGGGGTGGCCGGCCGGGCTGCAGCCCTCCACCTGCCCTCCTGGCCACTGCTCCCTGGGGGGCCACACCCACTCCACCCGGTGTGATGGGAGGGGCCGGCCTGGGTTTTTCCTGTACCTTGGCTGAGAGCAAGCCTTGGGCCCGCTGGCAGGTGAGGGCTGAGAGGTGGGGGGTCCTGCAGGCTGCAGAAAGCGCCCTGGGGAGTGGGGAAGACGCGGAGCCCGCCCGGAAATGGGCTCTGAGGGACCCTGCCCTGAGGCCCTTGTCACTGTTCCTTCATTCAAGTTTACTTCTTTTGAAATTTTACTGAGGCAAAATGAACCATTTTGAAGCGTACGATCAGTGACATTTCGAGGTTCACAGTGTTGTTCCACCACCGCTTTCATCCAATTCCTGGCCATATTCCTCACCCCACAATGAAACCCTGGGCCCATCCAGCACCCTCGCCCTGTTGCCCTCGCCTGCCCTCAGCCTGGCAACCCCAGAGCTACTTTTCCTGCGTCATGCATCTGTCCAGCCTTTTGATACGCGGTTGACATTCAGACTGCCCAGGTCGACCTCACGCAGATTCTTTCCAGCCACACATGGATCAAAACCACAGTGTTTGTGGAATGCAGAGCCCACCCCACATAGAAAGAAGGCCAGCTTTTCACACGCGCGGGTTCCTAGGGGCC
This sequence comes from Callimico goeldii, assembly GCA_963573925.1. Classification (NCBI taxonomy): domain Eukaryota; kingdom Metazoa; phylum Chordata; class Mammalia; order Primates; family Cebidae; genus Callimico; species Callimico goeldii. Next base: position 2,983 of record CAUYOR010190025.1, read on the forward strand.
GGCTGTGGGACTTGAGTATTCTTGGATTTGGGTCTGCACTGGGGTCCTGGGACCAATCTCCTGAGTGCGCAGAGGGTGGCCGTGTGTGGACCCATGTAACGCAGTCTTTCCTCCACACCCCGGCGTGCAGTGTGGCGGTCCTTCCCATGGCTGAATCGTATCCCATGGTATGGATGGACCACAGCTGTTTACTCATTCACCTGGAGGGGAACTGTTTATAAGGTAGCCAAGGCACAGTAAAATTTTAAAGAGTTGATCTGAGCAAGCAGTGACTTATAAATTGGGCAGCTCCAACGTGGCGGTGCCCAGGAAGAGGTCCTGGGGGACAGCTGGTCCACCCTTCTTTCATCGAGCCCCTCCCTGGCACTTGCATCCCTTCCTCACACCCTCCAAGTGGGTTCACTCCTCGTCTGACACCAGCAGGTCTCACTCACGCATCAGTCACCATTGTATCACCAGAGCCTAGAACAGCGTCTGGGATGTAGCAATTCACTGAATGAATGAATGAACGAATGAACTAATGATAACAGCTGCATGGTCCCTCCAGCTGAGGCCACAGGGGTCAAGATTGGGGTCGCTGTCACTCAAGAAGGTGGACACTCCTCGCTTGCCCACAAAGTCAGGAATGTGACCCACCTCGACCCTGCCCCAGGCTTCCTGACACCGAACACCCTTTAGCTCACTCTTCACTCGTCCTTCATGCATTCAACAGGAGTTGACTATGGACAGCGCTCCCCGGGGGTGCTGTGGGTGCTGGGGGTGCCTTCCTGCCACTCTGGTATTTTCTGACACACCTGCTCAGACGTCCTGTGGGGCAGGCAGGCAAGGCGGCCACCATGCCTAGGCAGGGAAACCGAGGCTCAGACTGGTGAGATGGTGCCAGCCTCCTCCAGGACCACTTTGGAATAAGAGCCCTTGAGTTTTCCAGTAGCCATATCTAGAAACAACATTTCACAGCTGGGAATAAGTAAAGGCAGCAAGAATGGTCAGATGAGTAACTATGTAATTACTGTATCCTACCTTCATTCTCTGTTAAATGCAACATTCATTTAAAAACAGGCTGTAGGTTCGATTTTCTCAACATGGCAAGAGTTCTCAAAGCTGCTTGGAGACTGCTGAGAAATTACAGGCCACCCTGAATAGAGGAGCCACACTTCACCAGAAATTACAGGCCACCCTGAATAGAGGAGCCACACTTCACCAGAAATGCCACCAAAGTACTGTGCGTACTGGGACAGTGTGTGTTCATGCTGGAAACAGTGCAGGGAGGGCCTGAGCTATGGGGCTGGACAGGCAGATGCCACTCATCATGCTGGGTTTGGGAGTTTGCCATGCAGGGCCGGGGCTGAGACCCACCCCTCCCCCAGCTGCAGGCTCCCCTCCTGAGTCCCTCCTTTCAGCAAGGGTTTGCTGGACATGCAGGTGACAGGCCTGGGGGTAGGGCAGATGATGCTGGAAACCCTGAGTGCTACCCCAGGCAAGGCAGGGACGTCTGGGTGTCCTCTGCTGGACATGGGGTCCCTGAAGGTTCACTTGTCCATTCATTCACTCAGCAGGAGTTGGTTGTGGAGCAGGCTGCCCCTGTTGACGGCTGAGGCCCTCCCTGTACCGTTTCCAGCATGAACACACGCTGTCCCAGCATGTGCAGGACTTTGGTGGCATTTTTGGCAAAGTGTGGCTCTACTCAGGACGGCCTATAATTTCTCAGCATTTGAGGGGCCTGGGCTGAAGGAGCACGGTGGGGTGGGGGCGGAATCCGCAGCTGCCTTGGGCCACAGCAAAAGGGCAGACGCAGCCACTGTTGCTTAGACAATGAGCAGAAATGGGAGGGGGCTGGAGGAGGGAGTTGTGGGGCCGAGAGAAACAGGGTGAGGAGCTCGTCCAGCTGTCCAGGCTATAGTGTAAACAGCTTTCCGCCAGGGCAGACAGACTCCCAGCCTCCGGGGCCACCCACCACTGGCGGATCCCGGTTCACACCCTCCAGCAGAGTGCTCACCCTCCACCGAGCACCAGCCCCTCTTCCTCCTTGTCCAGCCCATGCCTTGCCCCCATCCTGAGGCAGGCAGAGATCCAGCCCCAGAAGTATCTTCATAGATGCAGGCCTATGGATGACAGTGGGGGGAAGAGACACCTTCCACAGCTCAGCAGGCATTTCCTGTGTCCCCGGGGCCAGGCCATGCCCAGGGCTGGGGTGTGGGATGAGACTCACTCCCCAAAGGGCTGACAGAGGAGCAAGCCCTCTGAGCATAGAACACTGAGCACAGAACAGTGTCTTTGGGAGAGAAGGCACGATGTGACAGAGAGAAGAGCCTCGAGGTCTGCTCTGGACGGATAGCATCTCAGATTCACACACTGAAGCCTGACCCCCCAATAGCCTGGTATTCGGAGATGGGGCCTTGGAGAGGTCATTTCAGTTTACTTGAGATCATGGAGGCTGTTGTGCCCTTAAAAGATGAGATGCCAGAGCGCTGGCTCTGCCATGGGTGGATATGACGAGAAGGTGCCATCTGTAAGCCAGGGAGAGGATCCTCACTGGAACATGGCCATGCTGGACCTCCCGCCCCTAGAGCAGTGAGAAGATCATTGCCTGTTGTTTAAGCCCCTGGGCTGTGGTCCTGATTATGGTAGCCCAGGCTGACTAATCCCAGGTCCACAGCCCTGCCTGGGTGACCTGCATGGCCTTGGACAAGCTACCTGACCTTGCTGGTGAGTCCCCTTCTGAGCAGTGAAGACAAACCTTCGAGGCTGCGAAGGGCCTGGCAGGGAGCATGAGCTCAGGGTGGAGCTGTGCCCTGGCCAAAAAAAAAAAAAAATCACTCTCAGCCAGGCATGCTGGCTCACCCCTGTAACCCCAGCACTTTGGGAGGCCAAGGCGGGTGGATCATGAGGTTGAGACTGAGACCATCCTGGCCAACATTGTGAAACCCCGTCTCCACTCAAAATACAAAAATTGGCCAGACGTGGTGGAGTGCGCCTGTAGTCCCAGCTACTTGGGAGGCTGAGGCAGGAGAATCTCTTGAACCCGGGAGGTGGAGGTTGCAGTGAGCTGAGATCGTGCCATAGCACTTCAGCCTGGGAAACAGAGTGAGACTCTGTCTCAAAAAATAAAAATTTTTAAAAATCACTCACTGTGTCTAGAGCCAGGAAGGGGAAGTGGGGAATCCTGTCCCCGTGGTAGGAATGAATGGCACAACCCCAGCCCTCCGAGAGGGGCGTCCAGCCCTTGAGCAGCCTCTGGGACATATGAGGGGAGAAGCATCACCACGGTGGTCACCAGGCACTGAGCCCGGAGTCCACCGCACCCTCCCGTCCAACCTCACCGCATCCTCATGCTCGGGCATTGCCCCATCCCACAGAGGAAGAAGCTGAGCTTGCCATGACAGATGCTGGAAGCCAGAATGGCCTGACAGCACAGCCCTTGTTCTAAGAGGTGAAGCAGGCCAGGACCAGGACGGCACACATCGTTCTCGGCAGGGGTGCAGACAGAGGACCGGCGCTGCCCGCTATGCCCATTAGGCAGAAAGGGGGCACCAAGATGCTACACAGCCAGAGAGATTCCCCTGGCCGTGGCTGGAGGTGACATGACGGGATGCAGAGTCGGGTGCATGCAAGGTGCTTAGGTCTGTGGTGGCTGCATCAGATTTGTGGCCACTTCCCACCCCACAGCCTGCACGGAAGCCCCGCCCAGGTCAGCAGAAGTGCTGCCTCTCACTCCAAGTGTGGGTGCAAGCAGATTGTATCCCTTCTCGAGCGGACCCAAAGAAAGTGCCAGCCTCCCCAGGCAGAACCCCATCCTCATCTCCCCTGGCTCTCCCTTGGGGTGCTGGCAACAGCTGCCTCTGTCTTTCCCCCGTCCCCTGCCTGCAGAGGGAGGATGGAGCAGGTAGAGTGAGGTGGCCAGCAGTCTACACACATCAATTCACAACCCAAGTCGCAGGAGAGTATTGGAGACCTGATGGGGACTGGGCTTCCTGTACACCCCGTTTAAACGTAGTCTCCACATCTCTGCATTTTTTTTTTTTTTTTTTTTTAGACAGAATCTTGCTCTGTCACCCAGGCTGGAGTGCAATGGCACAATCTCGGCTCACTACAACCTCTACCTCCCAGGTTGCAGCAATTCTCCTGCCTCAGCCTCCCAAGTAGCTGGGATTACAGGCGCATGCCGCCACACCCAGCTACTTTTATGTATTTTTAGTAGAGATGGGGTTTCACTATGTTGGCCAGTCTGGTCTCAAACTCCTGACCTCAAGTGATCCACCCACCTTGACCTCCCAAAGTGCTGGGTTGACAGGCAAGACCATTGTGCTCGGCTTACATCTCTGCATTTTAAAAACATTTTAGATGAGTGTAGCCCAGGTCTGCCCTTGAGAGAAAACACTATTTCAGGAAGTTTTCACATGATCTTCCTGTTCCTTTCTAAGTTGCTGCAATGTGTTGTTTCCTTGGAGAAGACAAAAAACGAAGCTATGCTTTTTTTTTTTTTTTTTTTTTTTTTTAAAGAAAAGCAAATGTATCTCCAGAAGTTGACAGCGCTGAGTCCAGGGCAGTGCATTTACTCTTCCAACTTATCTGCACGAACTGGCTCTGTGGATTCTGGTTCCTTCTTCCATCTTTTGCTTCTTTCTTTTCTATCTTCTTTTTCTTTTTTTCTTTTTTTGAGACGGAGTCTCCCTTTGCAGCCTAGACTGGAGTGCAATGGCGAGATCTCTGCTCACTGCAACCTTTGCCTCCCAGGTTCAAACAATTCTCCTGCCTCAGTCTCCCCAGTAGCTGGGATTATATGCACCCACCACTGTGCCTGACTAGTTTTTGTATTTTTAGTAGAGACGGGGTTTCACCATGTTGGCCAGGTTGGTCTCAAACTCCCGACCTCAAGTGATCCGCCCACCTTGGCCTCCCAAAGTTCTGGATGACAGGCGTGAGCCCCACGCCCAGCTTCTACCTTCCTCTTTCTGACCCATTCCTAGACCTTCCATTCCCCTCCATTCCTTTGTCTTTCCCTTTTTTAAAAAATAATCTACTGGAGACATGGATACTAATTACAAGAGCAATTCATCTGCCAATCACAAACATCTTGCCCCAAGAGAAGCCTGGTTAACTCCAGGATGCCTTTCAGCTCTTGTTTTTTGCACAGGCAGGCCCTGGAGATATTTGCGGGTTAGCCCCAGACCACCACAGTCAAGCAAATACTGCAGAAAAGTGAGATGCACGCATCTTTTTGGTTTCCCAGTGCATAGAAAAGTAATGTTTGTCCTGTCATCTGTTAAGCGTGCAACAGCGTCAGGTCTAAGCAGTGCGTGTGTCTTAATTTAAAATAACCTTATTGCTGAGAAATGCTAGCAATCACCAGAGCCTGCGCGAGTCAGTCATTTTGCTGTTGGAGGGTCTTACTTCAGTGTTGATGGCTGTCGACTGGTTAGAGTGGTGGCTGCTGAAGGCTGGGGTGACTGTGGCAATTGCTGAAAATAAGACAACAGTGACTTTTGCCACATCCATTGATCTTCCTTTCACGAAAGATGTCTCTGTGGCATACCGTGCTGTTTGATAGCGTTTCACCCACAGCAGAACATCTGCAAATTGGAGTCCTTTCTCTGAAACGCTGCTGCTGCCTTATCAACTAGGCTTTCGGAATATTCTCAATCCTTTGTTATCATTTTAACAACATTTGCAGCATCTTCACCAGGAGTTGATTCCATCTCAAGACATCACTTTCTTTGCTCATCCCTAAGAAGCAACTCCTCATCCATTCAGGTTTTCTCATGAGATTGCAGCGTTTCAATCCCATCTTCAGCTCCACTTCTTTTTTTTGAGATGGAGTCTCACTCTGTTGCCAGGCTGGAGTGTGCAGCGGCGTGACCTTGGTTCGCTGCTACCTCTGACTCTCTGGTTCAGGCTATTCTCCTGCCTCAGCCTCCCGAGTAGCTGAGATTACGGGCATGCGTCATCATGCCTAGCTAATTTTTAGTAGAGATGGAGTTTCACCATGTTGACCAGGATGGTCTCAATCTCTTGACCTCGTGATCTGCTGGCCTCGGCCTCCCAAAGTGCTGGTTCAGCTCCACTTCTACTCTTGCTGTTTCCACCACATCTGCAGTGACTTCCCCTGCAGGCTTGCACCCCTTAAAGTCATTCACGAGGGTTGGGATCCACTTCTTCTCAGCTCCTGCTCTTGTTGACATGCTGACCTCCTCCCATGAATCACAGATGTGCTTCATGGCCTCTAGAATGGCAAACCCTTTCTAGAAGGTTTTCAACTGACTTTGCCCAGATACATCAGAGGAATCACTATGGCAACCATGGCCTCACAAAATGTATCTCTTAAATATTAAGGATTGAAAGTCAAAATTATTCCTGGATGCTTAGACTGCAAATGACTGTTGGGTCAGCAAGCATGAAAACAGCACGAGTCATTGTCAGTGGGCAGTAACATTTTGAATGAAATCTCTTTTTTTCTGAGCAGTAGATCTCAACAACGGGCTTAAAATATTCAGTAAACCATGCTGTTTTAAACAGATTCTAGAGAACCCTTCCCTGACCTTCCCCCTAATCAGAATAGCCTCCACCATATTACACAACCCAGCATAGGCACCTGTGCAATTCACCTGGTGCAAGAAACTTTACCACACTCATGGCTGTTTGTTCAGTTTTCACCTCCAGGTTGCAAACTCCACAGGGTCAGATTTGAATCTTTTTCCCAGCTGTCTCCCTATGGGAGGTTGTCACTAAACAATGCAAATACCTGTTGGATGGATGGATGGATGGATGGATGGATGGATGGATGGATGGATAGATGGATGCATGGATGGATGGATGGATGGATGGATGGATAGATGGATGCATGGATGGATGGAGGGAGGGATGGATGGATGGATGGATGATGAATGGATTGATGGATGGATGCATGGACAGATGGATAGATGGATGGATGGATGGATCGATGAATGGATGGATAGATGGATGCATGGATGGATGGATGGATAGATGGATGCATGGATGGATGGAGGGATGGATAGATGGATGGATGATGAATGGATTGATGGATGGATGGATGGATGGATGCATGGATGCATGGACAGATGGATAGATGGATGGATGGATGGATGGATGGATGGATGCATGCATGCATGAATGGATGCATGGATGATGGATGGATGCATGGACGGATGGATAGACGGATAGATGGATGGATGCATGGATGACGTGCTGTCATCCAGGCTTTGTTGATCCATTTTTAAAGCACAGGCAGAGTAGATGTAGCATCATTCTTAAGACCCTAGGATTTTCAGAATGGAAAATGAGCATTGATTTCAACTTAAAGTCACCACCTGCATTAGCCCCTCACAGGGGAGTCAGCCTGTCCTTTGAAGCTTTGAAAGCAGACATCGATTTCTCCTCTCTAGCTATGAAAATCCTAGATGGCATCTTCTTCCAATAGATGGCAAGGCTGTCTTGTCTCAGTTGAAAATCCGTTGTTGAGTGTGTCCACCTTCCTCAATGATCTTAACTGGACATTCCTGAGAACTTGCTGCAGCTTCTCCATCAGCACTTGCTGCGTTGCCTGCACGTTTATGTTACGGACACAGCCTGTTTTCTCAAACTTTACAGAAGCTGCTAGCCTCCAGCTTTTTTCCTGCAACGTCCTCAGCTCCTTGGTCTTCATCAAATTGCAGAGTGAGGGCTTTGCTCTAGATTAGGCTTTGGCTTAAGGGAATGTTATGGCCAATTTGATTTTCTCTCCAGACCAGTAAAACTTTCTCCCTGTCAGCGATATGGCTGTTCCAGTTCCTTATCAGTTGTGTGTTCACTGCAGTAGCACTTTTCATTTCTTTCAAGAGCTTTTCCTTTGCATTCGCAGCTTGGCTAACTGGCGCAAGAGGCCTGTCCCAGCTTTCAGCCGATCTCAGCTTTTGACATGCCTTCCTCACTAAGCTTACTCATTTCTGGCTTTTGATCTAAAGCGGAAGATGTGTGATTCTTCTTTCCCTCAAACACTTAGAGGCCATTGTAGGATTGTTAATCGGCCCAATTTCTTTTTTTATTCCCTTGGCATGTGAAGTAAGAGCTAGAATCAGCCTAACTTCAATATTGTTGTGGCTCAGGTAATAGGGAGGCCCAAGGAGATGAGGAGAGATGAGGGGCCAGCCAGTTGGTAGATCAGTCAGAACACCCAGCATTTATCAGTTAAGTTCTCTGTCTTATATGGGTGCAGTTCGTGGTACCCCAAAACAATTACACTAGTAGCATCAAAGATCCATGATCATGGATCAGCATGACAGATGTCATACTAATGAAGTTTGACATTTTAGGAGAATTGCCAGAATGTGACGCACAGACATGAAGTAGTGAGCACATGCTATTGGAAAAATGACGCCAACAGATGTACTTGGCTCAGGCCAGTCACAGTGGCTCACACGCATAATCCCAGCACTTTGGGAGGCCAAGGTGGGAGGTGCAGTTGACGCCAAGAGTTTGAGGCTGCAGTGAGCCATGATCTTGCCACTACACTCCAGCCTGGGTGACAGAGCGAGACCCTATTGCTAAAAAAAACCCCAAAATCCACACAACCAAAAACTACACTTGCTCAACACTGCATTGCCACAAGCCTTTGGTTCTTAACAAATGCATGAAGCACAATCAAACACCAGGTGATAAAACAAGATATGCCTCTGTGTCTTTTTTTACGCCTTTTCTCTGAAAATTGGACTCCGTGTTCTACACTGTTCTGTAACCTCCTTTTTTCTGAACATGTGGGGAATACTTTTTCCCATCAGTAAGCGCTGTTATCCGTGCCTTTGATGGTGGAATGCCCCGCACCAATGTCGTGTTTCCCTGACTCACATTTACAGATGTTCCTGTGGTGACACTGGGCTTGACAGGCACCTTTCTCAGGGTCCCTTTCCCGCTTTTCCCCTCTGCCCCATTAGAGCCTGCCTACAGAGGGTTCCTGTTGGCCACCTTGCCTTTAGAGAAAGCATTTAGGGCCGGGTGCGGTGGCTCAAGCCTGTAATCTCAGCACTTTGGGAGGCCGAGGTGGGTGGATCACGAGGTCAAGAGATCGAGACCATCCTGATCAACATGGTGAAACCCCATCTCTACTAAAAATACAAAAAAAAATTAGCTGGGCATGGTGGTGCGTGCCTGTAATCCCAGCTACTCGGGAGGCTGAGGCAGGGGAATTGCCCAAACCCAGGGGGCAGAGGTTGCGGTGAGCCGAGATCGCGCCATTGCACTCCAGCCTGGGTAACAAGAGCGAAACTCCGTCTCAAAAAAAAAAAAAGAAAGCATTTAGAGGAGGGACCAGCACGTGCATTGCTTTATTTCTTGGTGATTCATGTGGCGTGGCATCCCTGGACATCGGAGGGAACTGTTTTCCTAAAGCCTGGCCCAGCTCGCCGTTGAATTCTGCTGCGGTGGAAGTGAGGCGACCACCCGGTGATGTGGCCAGGAGAGCCGCACAGGCCCTCAGCAAAGGGAGTGAGCTGCAGACGAGCTGGGGCTAGAGTGTGACCCCATTTTGTTCAACAAGAGCACTGGCATGTGTCTGTATTCCTACATGTGCCCAGCAGTGCACGGAGAAGGGTCTGGAATAACTCCCCGGGGTGATGTTTGAGGTTGTCCCTGGGAGGGGAGTGAGGTGGGGGAGGGAAGAGGGAAACTTTGCCTTTTCTGCGTTATTTTCATCTTTCCCAGGAGCAGTGTATTCTGAGCTGGCGTCTCTAGGCCCTGCCCACTCTGGGGGGTGAGGTGCTGGCAGCCCTCGCTATTCCCGGGAGCGGTACCTGCGGGACACCTGCCCACTCCCGGCTCCAGCTGGGAGCTGTGCTGCCCTTGACATTCCCCTAGGAGAAGGGTCAAGAGACATAAATAAGGGGAGGAAATGCTGTTTTCAAATTGCTGAATCCCTCATTGCCAGTTGGTTTCCATGGAGACAGTGCCGGAGGCTGGCGATTGGTACTGAGAGTCTGCGTCAAAGCGTGTGCCCCTTGGCCAGCCATGCAGGGGCCACCTCAGAGTTGGCTTCCAAGGCCACTATGAAGAGCCATGTGCCCAGCTCTGAGTGACAAGCCACGCAATGCCCTGAGACCCCCTGTGCCACCAGCCCCGGCTGTGCCTTAAAAGAAACAAGCCAGTAGGTGTCCCCTGCTCCAGCACCTGCCTCACTCGCACCTGCCACCCCTACCCACAGCAAGCCTCTAAGGTGCAAGTGATCCTTGTGCCTGGCTTGTAAAGATTTCTCCAGAGGGTCCCTGAGGAGGCGCCCCATTCCCATCTTCCTGAACTGCCCCCACTGCCCACCTCCCAACTCTCTTGCCTTAAGCACTCCTCCCTCCCTGGCTGACTCCTGGACACCATTCAGGCCTGACAGTCACATCCTAGAGAAGCCTTCCCTGACCTTCCCTAATCAGAATAGCCTCCACCATATTACACAACCCAGTACAGACACCTGTGCAATTCACCTGGTGCAAGAATCTTCACCACATTCATGGCTACTTGTTCATTTGTCACCTCCAAGTTACCAACTCCACAGGGTCAGGGTTGTCTTTTTCCCAGCCGACTACCTATGGGAGGTTGTCACTGAACAGTTCAGATAGCTGTTGAATGGATGGATGGACGGACGGACGGACGGACGGACGGACGGACGGACGGACGGACGGGTGGACGGAGGGACGGACGGACGGACGGATGGACGGACGGACGGACGGATGGACGGATGGATGGATGGACGGGTGGACGGGTGGACGGATGGATAGACGGGTGGACGGATGGATAGACGGACGGACGGACGGACGGATGGGTGGATGGGTGGATGGATGGATGGATGGACGGATGGACGGATGGACAGATGGATGGACGGATGGATGGATGGACGGATGGACGGATGGATGGATGGACGGACGGATGGATGGATGGATGCATGCATGCGTGAATAGATGGATGTATGAATAGATGAATTGATGAGTGGATGCATGGATGGATGGATGGATGGCTATTGGATGGGCAAATGAGTGGGTGGGTGGGTGGGTGGGTAGTCAAGTGGATGGATGAATGGAGGATGGGTGGGTCCATGGATGGATGGACGGATGGATGGATGGCTAGTTCAGTGGACGAATGGGTGGGTGAATGGGTAAGCAAATGGACAGATGACTGGGGAGTTGGGTGGGTGGATGAATGGATGGGGGATAAGTGGGTAGATGGATACAGGACCGGAGAGATGGATGAATGGGTGAATACATGGATGAATGAGTGGATGGATGATGGATGGACGGAGGGATGGATAAAAGCAAGCCTGTCCTTACTAAGAACAAAGAACAGGGAAGGATTCTGGTCAATTTGTGTTAAATGCCAGATGAGATTGGAGAGTATCACCAGGCAGTGTGGCCTGGGACCTAGAGCTGTGAGGACCTGGGGAAGCTTTACCAACTGGCTGCTTCCTCGCCCCTTCCTCATGCTGTCCCTGCCCCACTCTGCCAGTCTGTTCTGTCGTGACTGGGCCCAAATTCTGTTTCCCAAAGCAGCCCATTCAGCTGGCTCAGCTGGCCATCCCTGCCCCATTGACAGTGCCCTTTGCATCAGCTCTTGGCTTTAGCCCCTGCCAGCCAATGGATGGACCACCCATGATCAGGTGCCCACCCTTGGGTCAGTCTCCCAAGGCACAGAGCATGGTACCATTTCCCTTGTGCCAGAGTGGGAGTGCTATGGCCTGAGCTGTGCCAACTCAGAGAAGCTGCACACTATGCCCCCACACACAAAATCCAGTGCAACCAAGCCCCTGGGGTGTTAGCCACAGAGCTCAGGGGCTTGTCCTGCAGCCCTTAACCCTCTGCACCTCCTTGGACCACTTCAGGCACCAGCATGCCCCAGGCTGCGCCAGCGCTGCCCCTCTGTCTTTTTAGAGCATTTAGTAGAATGACACAAAACAACTTCCTTCGGGGACTTGCTTTCCTGGGTCGTTTGTCAGGTGGGTCCTCTGTACCCCAGTGTTTTAAAATGTAGGTTTTATTATTCAAGTACGGCAAGGCCAGCAGATCAGGAAACAGCTGTCAAAGGCCACTCCTTGGGGGTCACCCAGGGAAGCACCAGGTCCAGGAGAAGGCAGAGGGAGGGAGGCGGGATGCGTGGACAGGAGCTTTATCGTGATTTCCGCAGGAAGGAGCGGGCAAGGCAGGCAAGGTAAGTGGGTTTTGGGTTGGCAGCCGGAATAGCTTCAGAGCTCTGGGACCTAAGGCCTTTCCCTGGTGGTCTGGAACCCGGCCCTGGGGCAGTAAGGGCAGGACAGTGGCTGGGAGTTTGGGAGCTGGGTGGAGGAGGGATGAGGGTGATCTCTGCTTCGGTCGGTTGGCATTTGAAAGTCTAGCTCTCAGGGAAGCTGTTTACTATCTCTAAGAATCACCTGACTCTGGAGGGGCCATCCCTCCAGGGTCAGCAAAACCCCAGATGCTAGAGCATCAGAAAGACAGAAAATAAGACTCAGATGATAGACCCGTCATGCAGGATCGGAACGCAGACTCAGCCCTGTACATGATGCGAGAGCCAGCATGCCTGGCTTAGCGAGTACCTCCTACCTTTAGACTCACTTGACCTGCAAATATGACCTTCAGCCAGGCCCCACTCTGAGGGCTGGGGACACATCAGGGGCCAACTGAGGGCAGAGTGGAGCCAACACGCTAGCAGGCAGACCCAAGTCATAGGCAGCAGTCATGGCCGAGACGTGAATAGTTCTGGGGGTCGGCAAGGATGAGGCCTTGGGGAGTGTGCTCGGGTGGCTGCAGTCATGCATGGTGGTCAGGGCAGCTTCAGGGCAAAGGTGGTGGAGGTGAGGAGGAGCCACATGGTCTAGAGAAGAACATTCTGGGTGGGCAGTGCCTGGAGGTTGGAGGAAACAGCTGAGCTGAGCAAGCTGCTGAGAGCGGCAGGGGATAGAGGAGAGGTGTGGCTGGCTGAGGCCATGGGAACGGCAACCGAACCGTGCTGGTTTTTACCCTGTGAGGAGCAGGCAGCCCGCAGGCGTTATGCCATGGGGTGGTAGTGAGATCTTGTGGGGTTACAGAGGATGAGGATCACTCTGGCCGCTGGGCTGACAGAAGACTGCAGAGGGGATGGGCAGCCTCGGTGGGTCATTAGCAGGCTCCTGACTGTGAGCGTGGGGTGGACGGGCTCCAGGTTTTCACCCTGAGCCACTCACTATGGAGGGGGCGCAATCCCAGTGAATTTGGGATTCGGTGACCCAGAGCGCATGCTTTCCGTACCATCTGTGCAGCTGGTATTTAGCTGCGCTTTCCTGGCACTGCCCTCCTTGGAGCCAGAAGTCAGCCAGCCCCTTGCAAGAATCAGAGCTCATGGAAATTGCACCTGCCAGTATTTACGGAGCACTCTGTGCTGCAGGTGCGGGGCAGGGCTGGACCCGCCCTGCCTGTGTCACAGCCCCGGAGGTCCGGGCACCATGGATGCTCCGTCACACTTTGGCCCCTGTTCTGCAGCCGAATCTTCCGGTCCGCTCCTGGCCTTGTCCCCTGCCCTCCAGCTCACCTTCTCACTGCGTGCTGTCTCTGACAGCAAGGCCTCGTCTCACCTCTTGCATCAGTTGAGGAGATGCTGCTAGGCCTCCCGGAGGCAGCCTGGGAATCCACCATCTATGGAGACACTCCTGACCCCGTAGGTAGATAACGGCATCCACCCTCTGGCCTCCACAGCTCCCGTCCATGTTCTCGGCCACAGCCCAGTGCTCCTGCCCTGGGGCCAGGCACCACGCAGATTCTCCCCCAATCCTCCCACTATTCCTTGCTCCATGTGGCCGTCAGAGCACTGAGCTGTGCCCCCGTCCACAGGGCAGCACCCTGGGCCCACGAGGCTGCTGCGAGCCTCAGGAGAGTGAGCTCCTGCACAGCGGGCGGCGCCCGTGCTCCCCGGGGCTTCTGAGACCACCAACACCTGGAGGTCCTGCTCCTCAGACACGCAGACCCCACCCCGACCCCAGCCCAGACTGGCTGACTCGGATTGCCAGGGAGAGGGCCCAGAGTCTGCATTTGTGCAAAGCTCCCCAGGCACTTCTGAAGCTCCGGCAGCTTCTGGAACACCCATGTAGCACACGTGGATGCTGCCTGTGGCGCATCTGGTTTTTGGCTGTCATCTCTTGGCGAAGGCCCCTTCGGGGACGCCAACAGCATCGTAAGTGAGACACTGCATCCCCACATCTGACTGGGTGCACACTGGCACTTGAGAAGGCCCATCACTCCAGGGCTACCCCCAGTGAACCAGGGGAGAGTTTGCCTGTCCTCCCACCACCTCAGCCTGTGCGCACTGGTCAGACAGATACGGGCCTGAGCATGTACCTGCCGCCTGCCACCTCTGTAGGGAGCTCAGAGGGACACACTGGCTCAGGGACGCCGAGGGAGGTGGAGCAGGTCCCATCTGCTGAGCAGGCCGAGCACAGAGCATCGCATCCCAACCCTCCCGTCACTTGCAGACACGTGTGCGTGAGCTAATTGGATCTGGCTGGGGCTGGCGGCCCTGGATGTGTGGGGACAGTGAGGCGTCCTTTCAGCTGGTGCCCATGCCAGGCCCCTTATCCTCATGAGGATGGCGGCATTGGCCCCCTGGGGTGGAGCCCCTCTCTGTTTTCTTTCTAAGGCCTTCTCTGGCCGACGGCCCCATGATTCTCCACCCTGAGTCTATCTGCTCTCTCCCTGGGCCGACCCCTCCTCTGGCCTCAGCTCTTCGGTAGGAAAGGAAGACTGGGTCTGGCCTCTCCCATTGACCAGCAACTCCCAGGGGAGGCAGGGTGGCCTTTGTGGGCATCAGCCTCAGGGCAGGACTGGCAGACATTTCCAGCCCCAACCCTCGTGTGCCCGAGAGAAGAGATCAGGAGCTTTGCTCTACAGAGATTAGATTGGAGTCCAGAGAGATTAAGTGGTTTTGCAGGCGCCACGCCACTCACACAGCTCAGAGCTGGCAGAGCAAGGCCTGGGGTGGGTTCCTCCTGTTCCAGGCCTGGGCTGTCTATACTCACGGAATGCCGCTATGTGCACTAGGCCCCGGCTTCCATCTTTGCCTTCAGCTAGCTTTATTTATTTACTTATTTCCTTGCTTATTTATTTATTTTGAGACGGAGTCTTGCTCTGTGGCCCAGGCTGAAGTGCAGTAGTGTGATAGCTGACTGCAACCTCCGCCTCCCCCATTCAAGCGATTCTCCTGCCTCAGCCTCCCAAGTAGCTGGAATTATAGGCACCAACCACCACTCCCAGTTAATTTTTGTATTTTTAGTAGAGACTGGGTTTCACCATGTTGTCCAGGCTGGTCTCAAACTCCCGACCTCAGGTGATCTGCCCTCTGCGGCCTCCCAAAGTGCTGGGATTACAGACCTGAGCCGCTGCACCCGGCCTGGCCAGCTTTAAAGAACAGTGAGTTACGGTGTTGGCGAGAAGTGAAAAAACAATAACATCACCGGAAACGAAGCACCAACAACCTTAGTTAACACAGCATTTGCCGTTCCGCTAGAAAGACGCCGCCTCTGAGGAAGACGGAGGCCTCTCCTTGGTGACTGCAGCAGCTGGTCGGGTTTGGAGTTTCATTTCAGTGACCACGAGGGCTTTCCTTCCCCTGTCCTCCAAACGCTAGGCTTGCTTTGGCCATTGTTCCCGATGGACACCCTCACGGTGACTTCTGTAGAAGGGAGTGCTGCGAGCCTCTATCCATTCTCAGTCTGGGCACCTCTGGTCCCTAGATCTGGCATCTTCCTTCCCTGGCCACTCCTCAGAAGGCCTCAAGATAACAAACACTCAGGTGCTGATGATGGGGAAGGGCCAGATCTTTGAGAGCCCCTAGACCTGGTGGGCTCTGGGTCAGGGCAGAGGCGTGGAGGGTGTGGTGTGTATGCCCACACACGTGTGCGGCAGTACCTGGGACCCACAGAGGGAACAGCAGGTGAGCCCCCCAAATCCCCCCACAGCCAAACCAGCTCTGGCCTCTGAGAGTGGCACAGGCCTTGAGGTCTCAGGTTGGCATGAAGATGTGCCTGTGAGCCGGGCCGCTGGCCTCGCCGTTCCTACCTGCCCCAGCCCTGGCCCTGGCTGGGCAGCCACCAGTGGGGCAGCAGCCTCAGGTCTGAAGAGTGGGAGGTCCCGGCAGAACACTGCTCCCTCGTCCTTCACCTTGAGCCCCTGCGGGGTCCACGTGTTCCTCTGGCAACACCGATCAAACCCAGACTGCCCGGACGAGGCCGGGTCCCCAGCAGCCCACTCATTGGTGGCCCGATTTCATCTTGCAGGTGAGCCAGGGATGCGATGGAGTGTTCTGGAGGCTAGCGTGGTCTGCAGTGACAAAGGGACGTTCAGAGACAGCCTGCTGGTGGACTCCCGGACACCAGGGCCATTTGGGGTGCAGGGCTGAGCTCCCACCTTGTGGCTATGACAGGGTCTTCGGTTGTAACAGCTAGCAAGCCTGTGCCGTGCCTCAGCCCACCTGCTCCCGCCCCTGTTTGTTAATGACTAAAAGGCAAGGGTTGGTCTGCAAAGCGCCCCCTGGAAGCAGCCCCGTTGATGTCAATAGCTTTCTGATGTCCTCAGCCTCTGCAGAAGTCAGCTGCGCACTTCCTGTGGCTGAGGCAGGAGCAGCAAGTCACCATGAACCTGGTGGCTCCAAACAACACGTTGATTCTCTTAGGGTTCTGGAAGCCAGACGTGTGACACGGGGCTCACTGGGCTCAAGTCAAGCTGTGGTCAGGGCTGGGTTCTGCTGGAGCCCCGGGGCGAGCGTGTTTCCTTGCCTTTTCTGCCTTCTAGAGGCTGCCTGTGGCTGGGGGCCCCTCCTCCATCTCCAGCCAGCAGTTCATCCCTCCGGCCCCTGCTTCCATCCTCACCTCCCCAGCTCTGCTCCTCCTGGCTCCTCCTCCACTTATCAGGACGCTTGTGATGATGCTGAACATCAGGACCGTCTCCCCGTCTCAAGGTCTTCACATCTGCAAAGTCCCTTTTGCCACTTATGGTCACATAGTCACAGGTCCCGGGGATTAGGGCACGGACATTTGGGGGCCATGGCCCTGCTGACCACAGTAGGCTGACCTGCACAGGATGGGTCCTGGGGACACCTGGGGTCCTAGGATCCAGCCCAGACAAGGAGACGCCACTGGGGCCCAGCTCAGCCCATGCCTGTCTTACATTCATGCCATCATCCAGGACTGGCTTTGCCTCATGGGGTGGCCTGCGACCCCCACTTTCTGGGCAGAAGGAAGGGAAGGGATGTGGTGCCAGCTGCGGCCTCTCCTGGCTGTCCTCAGAGCAGCCACCGTTGCCCTGTCCCACAGCTGGGCCTTTTCAGGGACTCCTCATGCTCCTGCGAGGGGCTTTGATCTGTGTTTCACGTAGGTGCTAGGGCAGCGCAGCAAGCTTACCGGCTGGAAATTATGTTCTTGAAAAACATCATGCCCCACGTCCAGCACAAGGCAGGGTTGCACTGGGGAAGTGCCCACACCCTCGGCTACCTTGCCAGGGGTGGGCTGGGCCCAGAATCTGAGCAAGATCTAATTTAATAAGTCAGAGTAGGGCCAAAGCTGTGTAGCCCTGCGTTCCTGCTCCCCTGGATCCAGCACCAGGCTTGTTCCCACCTGCATTCATGCTCCTCTGTGTTCCGGTTCCCAGGCCCCCGTATGCAGCAACAGCTGGGGAGAGGGCGGACGGGGCAGCCCCGCTGATGCTGTGGTGTTTGGGGCTGGTCTGTAAGGGGAGGCCACCGCCCCGTGGGGAGGTCAGGGAAGGACTAAGAGCAGCTGAGCAAGACGGTCTCTGGGCTCATGGCCTCCCTGGCAGCTAAAGCATCACGAATAAGTAACGTTTTCAAGGAGAGAACAACTGTCCTTTGAGAAGAAAGCCAGTGTCTTGGTTATCTCTACCCTTGGCTAAACCCTTCCGTAGGCCATGCTATTGCTCCAGTTCATGTAAACTAGCAGATTCTGTGTCACCGAGCGCAAGGCCAGGCACCCGGCTGGTTAGTGGCGGTGTGAGATGAAGGTTCTGCCCTTGAGACGTGCCCCAGGGCCCCCACCATCTCGGGGACACGCTGCGTACTTCACGGAGGAGGAACCACTCTCAGTGCCAGATTAGTGCAAATAAAGGCTGTTGGCCTCCAGAGCCCGTCGTGTCCATGAGCACTTGGGGCCATGCAGTGCTGTGGTCCAGGATGGCAAGGCTGTGAGTTCTGTCGTGGGCGTGCCCTCCCTGAGACCTCGCCTTCTGCACCAACAATATCACCATCCTCAGGTGAGCAGGGAAGGTGCCGTTCCTGAAACCCACTCATGTGGGGCTGGAATAAAAGTTCAAAAGCAATCTGCATTCCTCCCATCTTTGGGGGGCAAGAGCATCTGTTTCCTGTAGCCTGTTGTGGTTCTGGGACATAGGCCGCGCCCTGCAGGCCTTCAGCTGGGTTTCGAGTCCGGCCTTGGACAGGCGCCATTCCTGTGGGCAGCTTTTCTGTCCGTGCAGTGGTGAGAGTACTGTGTGAGAGCCGCCACAGCACTGCACTAAGTCAGTGTGTGTTTGCGGGTCTGAGTCTTCTCAGGCTGACCACAGCGCCCCACAGACTGGGGGCTTACATGGGACGTGGGTGGGCTCACATTCTGATGGCTGGAGCACAGATCAAGCTGCGCGGGGCTGGTTCCTCCTGCGGCCTCTGTCCTGGGGTCGTGTTCAGCTGCCTTCTCCCTGTGCCCTCACAGGTCGTCCCCTCTGGCGTGTCAGTGTTCTCATCCCCCTAAAAGACACCAGTCCCACTAGATTAGGGCCCACCATGATGGCCTTGTCATAAATTAATCAGCCGTTTAAAGGCCCTATCTGCAAATACAGTCAGGTTCTGAGGTTGTGGGAAGGTCAGGACTTGACTGTAGGAATGGGGGCACCCAGTTTGCCTCTGTTTGTCAGCCCACCCAGGCTGTGGGGTGCAGTGTGACCAGGGCAGGGAGCCCCGAGTCCAGTCCCTGAATGCTCCGGTGGTGGCGGGCCTGGGCGGGGAGCTGGTCCTCGCCCCTCACATCAATCTGTTGCCTTGTCTATTTCACGGACATCGGGAAAGGCTGATTCCCCTGTGAGAGAAGCAGCAGCTGTGGCCGTGGGCCTGGGGACGGTCACTGGCCTGGAACCCACACCCATTACCTGGCTCAATTCTGCAAACCCGCCTGTGGCTTTTGGTCCCCATGTGCACTGGAACTGAGGCTCTGGGAATCATGTGACTCTCCCTAGCCCAGAAGTGTCTCGTGGCCCGTGGGTGCCACCAAGGAGACAGGTGTGGCCATGGATCTCCTCACTGTCCACGTGGTTGGGTCATTCCTGGTGGTCTTGCGGTCGCTGGAGCAATCATGGCCCCTGCCCGGAGCTCGGGGTTTTGACTCTGATGATCCCGTATTATGCTTTCTAGAAAGGCACGGCTCTGAGTCACTCTTCCTCTCACTGCATGAGTCCTCCTGAGGGTGTCTGGGCTCCATGGTGTCACGTCTGTGTCACCGTATCCAGACTGAGGGAAGAGGCTGGCGCCTGGTGATGCAGGGCCGGGAAGCACTGGGGGAGCTCATCCCCTAGGAGGGAGGCAGTGGCCGTGGCCTCTGTGGCAGGTGCAGGACTGGCACTCTCCTGGGCTCCCACGGTGTCCTGGCCACCCCTTCCGTTAACTGCGTGAAGCTCATTATTTCTAGAGAGCCACTGGCACTCCCCAGGCATTGACCACCTGCCTGCCCTGTCCTCGGTGCTGACTCATCGCCCCCTCACAGTCGCTCGGGGCTGACGGCACTACTGCCCTATTTAGCAGGGGAGAGAAGTGAGGGATACGGAGACGATGAACGCTGTTTGCAGGGACTTTCATTGCCTCACAGCTGTCCTGAGCATCCCAGATGGGTCTTACTGACGGGGAAAAGGAGGCTCTGAAAGAGCCAGGTAACTTCTTCAGGCTGGGAGGGGCAGAGTTAGGGCTGGGGGTGTGGGTTTTTTGACTCTGTGTCCAGTGCTCCCTACTGGCATGGCTGCCTCCCTGGGAGGTGCATGGGGTCCAAGGGAGCCCTGGCAGGAGGGCTCGGTGCCACATCTTCACCTGCAGCTTCTGTGCCTCTGTCCCCTGCACCTCCAGTCTCTCCTATCCTTGGCTGCATCCCAGCACCTGTGAAAACAAAGGGCTCGTAAGAAGTGCTGAGAGACAGATAGTTCCCTGTAGACACGAATGGCCTGGTGCTCACATTCCAGGAATATGTCTGCCAAAATTCAAACCCATGAGATGCTCTGGATGGGGAGTGGGAGACACATTCTCACTCTAGGGAAACGGGAGATGCAGCATACAGAAGCTCACTTATGACTCTCAACACTCAGTTGACTCCACCAGCAAATAATTACGGAGCCTCTGACACTGCCAGGCTGCAGCAAAACCCAGGGCATTCTGCGGTAAGGAATTAAAAGCAAGCAGCACTCCAGCCTAGCTCCTATGAGCCTCACGGGAGCTCAGCATCCTCCACTGTGTCCAGCCCACCCCCCCAGAGTTCTCTGCCCCATCCCCTACCACGTGCTGGGGCTACACAGAAGCCTGTCAGCAGTCACCATACAGCCCTCTCTCATCCCTCGCCCCCCACCACCTGAGTGTTGATTCTCCTGCACTCTGTAAAGCATGCACACATTGCAAAATAGGAGGAAATACCAAAGGTGGAGGCGAGGGAACCCTAAAGACAAGCCTGGTGTCCGATCTCCACCCCGGGCCGTAAAGACAAGCCTGGTGTCCGATCTCCACCCCAGGGGCCTCCATTTCCCTGCTTTGGGCTGACTCTGTTGGCCTTTGTACTTTTTTTTTTTTTTTTAGACAGAGTCTCATTCTGTTGCCCAGGCTGGAGTACGGTGGTGTGATCTCGGCTCACTGCAACCTCTGTCTGCCGGGTTCAAGCGATTCTCCTGACTCAGCCTCCGTGGTAGCTGGGATTGTAGGCACGCACCACTATGCCCAGCTGATTTTTTTGTATTTTTAGTAGAGATGGGGTTTTGCCATGTTGGCCAGGCTGGTCTCGAATTACTGACCTTGGCCTCCCGAAGTGCTGGGATTACAGTCATGAGCTACCGCACCTGGCCAGCTTTTGTACTTTCTTAGTAACATGGGGTGGGTGACTGTCCCTCTGCTGCCCACTTGGGTGGCTTGGCCTGGACCCCAGTGTCCTTCCCACTCAATGTACTGTCCTGGTCCCCACCCAGAAGAGGGAGGAAGGAGGGCCCGGCTTGAATGCACCATGGAGGATCTGCAGTGATGAAGCTTTTAAAACAGAAATGTGCCCTTTGTGCATGTGGCTTTCTGTGTGTGAGTGTGGGGATGGGGATGGCTGGGCGGGGCCTGCAGGGTAGGTGGGACTTATCGCGGGAGCCTTTCTACTCAGCCTCAGGGTATCATGGCAAAATGAGGAGGACCGGGAAGGACAGGAAAGAAAACTTTCGGGGCAGCGAGGTGTGGGGTCTGAGTTTCTTATAGAAGGCTGCCAACCATAATGGTTTCAGAGGGGTTTCGCGACCTGGGTGGCCCAGCACTACGGCAGACATGTGACATAATCCCCCAGTCCACAGGCTGACCCTCTGGGTCTGTGCTCCCCGGCTGCGTCCCAGTGCACAGGGTGGATTCCATCAGAGCCAGCCGCTCCTTCTCTTCCTGCTCCGTGGTGGGGCCAGGATTGCAGGCGGAGTCAGAGAAGGCGAGGGGGGCCCTTTAGGCCACCTTCATGGTCAGAGGGACACTCACTAAAAGTCCCCTAGCAAAGTGCAAATGTGTGAAAATGGGAGAAGCCATGGCCCCAGAGTCAGGTGAGTGAGTGAGGAGTGACTGACTGACTGAGTGACTGAGTGAGTGACTGAGTGACTGAGTAAGTGAGTGAGTGACTGAGTGAGTGATTGAGTGAGTGAGTGACTGAGTGAGTGATTGAGTGACTGAGTGACTGAGTTACTGAGTGAGTGACTGAGTGACTGAGTCACTGAGTGAGTGAGTGACTGAGTGAGTAACTGAGTGAGTGACTGAGTGAATGAATGAATGAATGAATGGGAGATTTTAGGTGATCAGTCACAGTTGCAGTGCTGGAGTGCAGCAGAGCCAGGCATCAAGCCAGCCTGTTCTCCTGCCTCCAAAGACCACCCCCCAACCCTGATGTTGCCTCTCCCAGTGGGGGAGATGGGGAATTGAGTGTCCTGTGGTATGAGTTCCCAGCAGGCTGTGGGGAAGGTAGAGAAGCTCAAAAGAAAGGCCCCAAACAAGCACAGGCTGGCTCTGCCTTTGGGCCAGACCTCTGCAGTCTGTGTCGGCTCACCTGGAGATTGATCAGCAGGGTAAACTGAGGCAGGTCTAAGTGAGATTGGGCAAGGGCTCCCATGAGTGCTATGAGCCCTGTGGTCATAGACAAGAGGGACTGGCTGAGTTCTCCACCAGCACCATGCTGGAGGCTTAGCCGCCCCTTGGCGCTGACAGGAGGAGACCAGACTTCCATGAGAACCATTTGTGTTTGGCGAAGGATCGGCGCTGGGGGCGGGGAGCATGGGTCTTGGCTGCTGGAGAGAACCTGGCATAGTGTCATCTGCCCCTGGGGCAGGGTGTGGAGCTCAGGACCGTGTCAGCCCAGGGCCCACCGCAGCGGGCTCCGCTGTCGCCAGGATGGTAGGTGTGGCCTGAAGTCTTCAGTGTGAGAAGCACTTTGCAGACTCTAAGTCAGACAGAGCATGAAAGTGGCCGATCGCCAAAGTGAGGAGTGGGGTTGGGGGCTCGGAGCATCAGTTGGTGCCCCATTTCCCCTCCTCACCCTCAGGGGCAGCCAGGGTCTTGTGTGGGATGTGGACTCCAGCTCTCTCCCAGAACCTGAGGCTTGACCTAGTCAGCCTAGGAGGGGCCCCTGGGGTCATCTTCATGTTTTGGTCCCAGTAACTCCTATTTTCCTTATATCAAATGCCACATCCCCCACGCACACAGACGTATGGGGCCACCTCCTGTGCGGTATCAGTAACATCATGATATACTTTTTACAAACTATTGGGGTGTAATCCACGTACAGTCAATTTCACATATTTAAAGCGTGCAATTCTATATGTTTTCGGATGTGTGTATTCTTGGGAAACCACTGCCAAGGTCAAGGTGATAAGTCCATCCTCCAGCTGGCTAGCTCCCACCCCGTCCCTACCACCGCAACAACTGCCTGGCTCTGTCATATCACAGCTGTCTGCATCCTCTAGAATTTCACTTAAAATGGAGTCACACAGTTGATGCTGTTTTTTGGGTAGGGTCCTCTCAGGCAGCGTGATTACTCTGAGGCGTGTGTGTACCTGCAGCCCGTTCCTTCACGTTGCTGAGTGAGGGGCCTTCATTGTGTGGATGGCCCATATTTTGGTGACAGTCTCGGTCGATGGGTGCTCAACTGCACCCACTTCAGACCTGCCGCACATAACGTTGCTGTGAGTGGACGTGCACTAGACGGGGTAGACGGGTGCCCTCATTTCTCTTGGATACTCAGATGAGGAAGGGCTGGGCCAGGTGGCAGATGGATGTGTGACTTTAGGAGCTGACCAAGTGGTCTTCCAGAGAAGCCACACCATGTTGTACCCCTGCCAGCTACACGTGGAGGTCCAGCCTCTCCGGGGCCTCACTGGCACTTGGTGTGTGCCATCTTTTTTTTTTGAGATAGAGTCTCACTCTGTCACCCAGGCTGGAGTACAGTGGTGCGATCTTGGCTCCCTGCAACCACCGCCTCCTGGGTTCATGCAGTTCTCCTGCCTCGGCCTTCCATGTAGGTGGCATTACAGGTGCCCACCACCACACCCAGCTAATTTTTGTATTTTTAGTAGAGATGGAGTTTTGCCATGTTGGTCAGGCTGGTCTCAAACTCCTGACCTTGTGATCCATCCGCCTTGGCCTCCCAAAATGCTGGGATTACAGGCGTGAGCCACTGCACCTGGCCTGGGTCATCTTTTTCACTGGGAACAGTGTGAGGCGGCGTCTCATTGTGACTTTAGCTCACATTTCCCTGGAGACCTCTGATGCTGGGCATCTCTTACTCTTACTGGCCATCCCCGGAATGTCATGGGGAACAGAGGGGCTTTCTCCCCTCGTTTCTATCTTCTCTCTCCTCCCTTAATTTCCGTCCCTTCCCTTCTGTCTGAGTCAGCTAACCCCGCTGTGGCAAAAGTACCCTAGACTGTGGGCTTCACAACAGCAGGGATGGCCAGGCACAGTGGCTCACACCTGTAGTCCCAGCACTTTGGGAGGATGAGGTAGGAGGATCACTTAAGGTCAGAAGTTTGAGACCAGCCTGGCCAACATGGCAAAACCCCATCTCTACTAAAAATACAAAAATTAGCCGGGCATGGTGGTGGAGACCTGTAATCCCAGCTGCTGAGGAGGCTGAGTCAGGAGAATGGCTTGAACCCGGGAGGCGGAGGTTGCAGTGAGCCAAGATCACGCCACTTGCACTCCAGCCTGGGCGACAGAGTGAGACTCTTTCTCAGGGAAAAAAAAAAAAAAAAAAAAACCAACAGGGGTTGATTTTCTCCCAGTTCTGGAGGCCGAAGCCAGAGAGCAGCATGCCGGCAGGGCCGGGTTCTGGCACGGGCCCATCCCTGGTGTGTAGACAGCTGCCTTCTCACGTGCTTACCTGGCAGAGGGAGAGACTGTAAGTGAGCTCTCTGGGGTCCCTTTTTGTGAGGGCACCACCCTCCTGACCTAAACTCCTCCCAGAGGTCCCACCCCTAATACCATGCCATTGGAGGTTAGGGTCCTACCAGGAATGCCGCAGAGACACAGACATTCAGCCCACAGCACCCAGCCCTCCCCCTCCTCCTTTCCGATTCCCTCTCCCTCCCCTCCACTCCTCCCTGGGGCCCCTGCT
Organism: Callimico goeldii; assembly: GCA_963573925.1. Taxonomy (NCBI): domain Eukaryota; kingdom Metazoa; phylum Chordata; class Mammalia; order Primates; family Cebidae; genus Callimico; species Callimico goeldii. Next base: position 27,842 of record CAUYOR010190025.1, read on the forward strand.
GCCTCGTCCCTCCCTCTCCGCAGGCCTCACCACTTCTCCCTGCACGCACCACCGTCCTTTGCCGACCCCTCTACGTGGACCTCTGCCCTTGCCTGTAGGGACCTCCACCTGAGCTCCCTGCACAGAGACCTGCATCCCCTGGTTCTTCCCCAAGGACAGACTCTGCTAGGCTCAGCTCAGCTCTCCTCCCTAGACCCAAGGCCACTGGTCAGCCTGTGGGGTCAGGGGGCCGCTCCGGCTCAGCTGGGAGTTAGCACGTGGTGGGGGTAGCATCTACACTTTTATATTGGAAAATGAACATTTTATTTCAAAGAAAAAGGAGCACGATGGTATCCAAGTGTCCAGGACCTGCCACCATGCCCTTTCTCTGAAGAGGGCCTGGCTGGGCCCAGTGGCCTCGCCGAAAGCTCACCGTTGATTCTCTGCCCTTCCATTTGGGGCTGTGGATCACGGGAAGTCACTCAGCCTCTAAGGTGAATATCCACAAGGTGTTTGAAGCTTATTTCATGCTCACAGCACTGTCCTTGACATGCAGCTGGCATGATTAGACACCATCTTCTGCAGGGCAGTGGAGAGGCACAACACGGGTGCAGAGGCAGAGCCTGGCCTTGAACCCAGAGTGGACACTCCTGACCTCCAGTGGGTGTGGCAAGAGGCCGGACAGGGTCAGAGGCCCGGGGGAAGCCCGGGGGAGTCATCTCCTAGCATCTACCTCCAGGGCCCAACTGCTGTGGCTTTCTGAGCCTCCTGGATTGCTTCAGAAGGAAGAATGCTTACACCGTGAACACCACCGCACAGGAGTGCTTTGACCCACACAATGCAGTGTGGGTGTGTTCTGCACAAGATAACTGCAGGACTGATGAAAGCTGTCCACTCTCAGAACCCCACACACCTCCGGTTGGGTGGCAAGTGGTGTACTTCCTGGAACTGCAACCATAGCTCCAGAGGGGGCTCACTGTGAGGCCCTGGCGGGTGTGGGCCCCGGGGCTGAGTGGGCAGTGATCCTGGAGGGCGTCAGCCTATGGCACCCCAGTCCCCACTAAGGTACACCCACATCCTCCAGCTCCTTGGCGCTTCCTGTCATGGAGCCAGCTGGGCTGCAGTGATCCCGGAGGGGGCCCTGTCTGAAGCTGCAGCCCACACACACCACTGGAGGTAGCAGCTGTAGAGGCAGCCCTGGGCCTGCAGCAGAGCAGGTGAGGGACCAGCCCTGTCCAGCGGAGGACTGCACGGCGCGAGCTGCCCAGGGCCCCTTTCAGGGCAAGGCCTCCCCAGGAAGCCTGGCAACGGGACCCTGGTCCTGGTCCTGGTCCTGGTCCTGGTCCTGGTCCTGGTCCTGGTCCTGCAGCGGGTGGGGGTAGCTTTGACCACAGCCTCCCGAGCATGCACCCCGGGGAGGCACTGGGGCCTGAAGTTCTACCCTCAGGAATTAGAAATACCATTTTTAGAAAATTAATCATCAAGAATGGGAGCAATCCAGGCCCCTTGCAAACCCAGCAGATCTAAAAGCAGGAAGGGCTTCAAAGGGGCAGGGCTCCTGAAGGTCAGCGTGGCCGGCGGCCAAACCCACGTTCTCCAGGACTCTCTCAACTGCAAGCCATAGATGCTGCCTCTTGTCTGAATAGTCAGGCCCTGGGAAGCTGCCATTTTTATAGGTCAGAAAACAGTCAGGTAGCGACAGCTTCTGAGGCCCAACCCGACAGCTGAAGTGTCCTAGGTAAGTAATGTGCAGGGGGCCGAGCAGCTGGATGCAGGAGACCATGGGGCTCTGGGCGCCTGACTGTCTCTCTCTCTGTGTCTCTGTCTCCCTCTCTGCGTTTATCTCTCCTCTCTGTATCTGTCTCTGTCTCTCAGTCTTTATCTCTCCATCCCTCTTCTCTGTCTCTCTCCTGTCTCTGTGACTCTGTTCTCTGTCTGTGTCTCTCTGTACCTATTTATCTCTCTCTGTCTCTCACTCTCCTCTCTGTCTCTATGTCTCTCCTCCCTCTCTCTCCTCTCTGTGTCTCTGTCTCTCTCTCTTTCGGTGTGTCTTTGTCTCTATCTCTCTGTGTTTATCTCTCTACCCCTCTATCTCTGTCTCCTCTCTCCTGTCTCTTCTCTCTGTCTCTCTCTGTCTCTGTCTCTCTCTGTACCTGTTAGTCTCTTTGTCTCTTACTCTTCTCTGTCTCTCTCTCCTCTGTGTCTCTATCTTGTTCTGTACCTGTTTATCTCTTTCTTTCTCTGTCTCTCACTCTGCTCTCTTGTCTCTCTCTCTGTATATCTCTGTGTCTCTCAGTGTCTCCTTCTCGCTCTGCATGTCTCTGTGTCTCTGTCTCGGTGTCTCTTTCTTGCTGTGTACCGCCGTCCCTGTCTTCTTGGACTGGCCTCCTGCCCTTGCTTCTTTCCTGTGCCAGCCTCAGCCTTTCCCCGGCTGAGGAGCCCCCTCCCTGCTCACACATCTGCCAGCATCACAGCCCCCCATAGAGCATCTTCCCCAGCAGATGTAGAGTAAATACCCAGGCAGGATTCTGATTGCCTGGATGGCCATCCCTCAGCCAATCACTGTGGCCTGGGAAACGGGGTCACTGGGCACTCCTGAGCCCAAGGGCTGGCCGAGCCTCCATGTGGGGGGCAGCTGCAGAAAGGAGAGGGCTGTGGCACCAGCAGAGGTGAGGTGGGGAAGTGGCCGGCAGCACCACCCGTGCCTCTCCTCCTGGGACCTGGTCATGGGTCAGCCCCGCCGCCCAGCACAGCAGCCCAGGAGCCGACTTCCCCCTGGGGACCCAAGTCCTGCTCATTCAGCCAGCCCCGGAGCTGCTCCCTGCTCCCCCACAGCTGGAAACCAGGGCAAGATGGGTCCACCAGGGGCATGAGCAGGAGCAACCCGGGCACTGCCAAGCCCAACCCCCAGGACCCGGCGGCATGGCTTGGCCACAAGCCTCCCCTGGGGTCACTATGCACTTGGGCCTGGGTCGCCGGAAGGTTTGGGACTGTCCTCAGTCGGATTGGCGCTGAGAGCACAGAGGATCTCCCTCTCCGTGGGACCGAGGTGGCTCGGGTGGGACCTTCCTGCAGAATCCAGGGCGAGGCAGGGCAGAGTTGCTCTCCTGGCTCCGTTCACTGTAAGTCCGGGGCGGGAGTGGAGCCTGCATGCTCGTGCCTGAAGACGGGGAAAGGGCGCATGGCAGCCTCGAGCACCTTCAGAGAATGAGCGGTCACTGTGCCTGCCGTGGACACCGAGTCCACTGGCCACACAGCTGCGCTCTTGCTGGATACAGGCAGGCTTCTCCGCCATCTGTAAACAGCTGGGTTGCGGTGCCAAAGGTTCAAGTCCTCTGCCAGGAAGGAAGAGGGGGCGGTCTAGCCATGGTGGCCTTGGAGCCACGCCCGCCAGAGGGTGGTTTATCTGGCAGAATTGCTCCCAGAGACCGGCTCCTCCCAGGTGTACCATGCCTGGCCAGGCCACCCTGCCCACTTGCTGAAAAGAACAGCTCCCAACCAGAAGTGGGCAGGCAGCAGCAACGCACTGCCCGCCTGGGAGACGGGACGTGCCGGAGATTCATCCTCCCGGAGGAACAGCAACTCGAATTGGCTTTGGGGAAACTCAAAGTTTCTCTCCAGCTAGAGGTTCTACCAAGAATAAGTTCCTCAGCTTCACAGAGCTCTTAGGATTGCAGCCACCTCCAAGAATCCGTTAAATGAGTTCCTCGGACTCGTTTTGAAACCATTTCTGAGGTTATTGCACAGAGAAGCTCTCTGGAAGGAACCTTCAGGGACCCGGGAGGGAGGGGAGGAGGCTTCACCGGCCCCGTTTTCTTTCAAGCCAGTGCCTTGCCCGAGCTCTGCCCTTCAGCACACTTCCAGGGCCGTTTCAAAGAGGACGTGAAGACTCTTCCTGGTGCTGGAGACAGCCCACCCCTCGAAGGATCCACGGCTCCAGCCTCCCCAGCTGTTGAGTCTCGTGGAGGAGGCTGCAGCTACTTTCTAGGTTCTCCGTGTTGGCAGCTCTGCTCCGACCCCTTCACGGGATCCATCGCAGGCAGAGTCAGACTCCGCCGCCTCCCGCTGGCCTCATTCCCTTTTGCACCTGGCCTCCAGTATTCGCCACAGCTGACAGCCCACACCCACCTCACTTCCAGCCTCCTCATTAACTGTTTTGTGGCCATCTCCTCACTGAGTTCTGGTTTGAATAGCTCAGTGCATTTGAAGTGCTTGGCTTGGAGGATTACATACAGGCGCCTGCAGCCTCCCTCCCAGCTCTGCAGCTAGCTCAGGGCGTGGCGTCTGTCTTAGTTGGGGCTGCCACAGCAAAGCACCCCAGACAGGGTGGCTGGGACAAAAGACCCTGACTCTCACAGTTCTGGGAGTCCAGAAGTCCAAGATCAAGGTGTCCCAGGGCTGGGTCCTCCCGAGCCTTCCCTCCACGGCTTGTAGGTGCCGCCTCCTCCCTGGCTCCTCCTGCGGTAATCCATTTATGTGTGCCTGTAAACAGACCTCCAGTTCTTTTTTTTCTTTTGACACCCAGGCTGGAGTGCAGTGGCACGATCTCTGCTCACTGCAACCTCCGCTTCCTGGGTTCAAGCCATTCTCCTGCCTCAGCCTCCCGAGTAGGTGGGACTACAGGTGCCCACCACTGTGCCCAGCTCCTTTTTGTGTTTTTAGCAGAGATGGGGTTTCACCATGTTCACCAGGCTGGTTTCGAACTCCTGACCTCAGGTAATCTGCCCACATTGGCCTCCCAAAGTGCCGGGATTACAGGCGTGAGCCACCGCGCCTGGCTTCATCTCAGGTTCTTATGGGGACAGCAGTCAGACAGGGTCAGGGCTCTTCCTCATGTTATCATTTTCACGTAATTACCTCTGGACAGGCCCTATCTCTGTCTCCATATAGACTCACACTCTTGGACGCTGGAGGTTAGGACTTCAGCATAGGAGTTCAGAGGGCCACAGTTCAGCTGATAACAGCTTCTGCAGACGCCCTTCCATCAGCCGTAGCCTAGTGTGTTTGACTTAGGGTAGGTGGTGGCACCACCCAGTTACAGTGGTGGTGGCCTTCAGCAGCAGCTCAGAAGGTTCCAGAAGCATTCCTGCAGCAGCGACGGGAAATGGTGCCTCTGGCTAATGGAGGGACCCATCAAAGCCAGGCAGGGCTGCTTTGATCATGTTTAGCTGCTCTGTGGCTGAGTAGAGAGCCTTCCTTCTTCCTGTCCAGGTAATTAATGAGGGACTTCAAAGGCTTGAGGCTTTTCCGCTCCAATCAATTATTCAGAGTGGCACATCCAAAGGTCTCCAAACAGGAAATAGAGAGGAAACAGATTGCTAAGTGGTTATGATGGAGACTAAATGCATTACTTGTTAACCACCCATGTCTGATCTGTAGTGTCTGAGCATCTGTGCAAGCCGGAATAGGGGCTGGGGGTACGCTCGCCAGCGAACGCGGGACGGGAAGGGCAGGGTGGGGTAAGTTTCACTCACAGAAACACCGCAGTTTCTTCCTTTGCAGGATCAGTAATCACCCGCATATTGTCAACTACGACTGCAAACTTCAGAAGGACTCAGACTGGAAAGTCTTGGCATCCACATTGGAGTTCGGGCTGTGGGAGCCGTGCTCCTGCGAGTGAGACTGGGGGCTGGGGACTGTGGTCCCAGCCCTGGATTTGATGATGGGTGCTGTCCTTGTCCTGGGAGGGTGCAGTGTCACTTTTCCACTCCCATTTGGGATCAACTGTTAATAGCATCCATGAGAAGCGAGGTGGTGTAGATTAGAGCCAGGGAAATGTGGTTTTCATCTTACTGAAAATAATGCTATGAGATGGACGATTGCGGAAGCTTTGGGGTAGATCATGGAGCTCATCATGGCATTTGATATGGTTTAGCTGTGTCCCCACCCAAATCTCATCTCGAATTGTAGCTCCCACAATTCCCATGTGTTGTGAGAGGGACTCGGTGGGAGATAACTGAAACATGGGGGTGGTCTCCCCCATACTGTTCTCATGGTAGTGAACAAGTTTCAGATCTGATGGTTTTATAAGGGGAAACCCCTTCAGCTTGGCTCCCATTCTCTCTTGCCTGGCGCCATGTAAGACATGCCTTTTGCCTTCCATTATGATTATGAGGCCTCCCCAGCCACGTGGAACTGTGAGTCAATTAAACCTCTTTTCTTTGTAAACTACCCAGTCTTGGGTATGTCTCTATCAGCAGCATGAAAACCAATTCATACAGTATTGCTCTTTACATTGCTTTCTGTTTGCAATTTTCCATGAGAAAAGAAACTCAAACATTTTACAAATATATGATAATGTCTACTTCTGCTTCAACTTCTCCTTGTGGCCAAGATGGAGAAACAGACCAGATTTACCTTTCCTCAAGAAACAACCAAAGATCAGACAAAATACACAAAGCAACATGTTTTACAGTCAGACACCAGGTAATCGATGAAAGTGATGGCTAAAACACGAGAAGCAGATGGGATGAGCCCTATACTGACCCCAGCTTTGTGCACCGAGCGTTTCCATGCTGTGGGACAGGGAGAGGGAACCTAGGCAGAGGCTGGAAGAACACCCGCAGTGAAGAGATTGAGGCCAGGCATGGTGGCTCACGCCTGTAATCCCAGCACTTTGAGAGGCCAAGGCAGGAAGATCACTTGAGGTCAGGAGTGAGACCAGCCTGGCCATTATGGTGAAACCCCATCTCTACTAAAAATACAAAACTTAGCCAGGCATGGTGGCTGGCGCCTGTAGTCCCAGCTACTTGAGAGGCTAAGGCAGGAGAATCACTTGAACCCTGGAGGCGGAGGTTGCAGTGAGTCGAGATCACGCCACTGACTCTAGTCTGGGTGACAGAGCAAGACTCCATCTCAAAAACAAAAAATACAAAAATTAACTGGGCATGTTGGCGGGCACCTGTAGTCCCAGCTATTCGGGAGACTGAGGCAGGAGAATTGCTTACACCCAGGAAGTGGAGGTTTCAGTGAGCTGAGGTCTTACCATTGCACTCCAGCATCACCAGCAAGACTCCATCTCAAAAGAAAAAAAAAAGAGGGTGGGGAGGAAATTGAGTTGAAAGAGTCCGGGAGGCCTGGGCAGCCAGATTTCACAGGAGAGAGGAAACAGCTGCACACAGAGAAGCCTGGGGAACTGCAGAGACCCTGCAAGTTTCCGACGAGGGCTGCTCGGTGCAGGGGAGAGAAACAGCCAGTGTCTCCACCTCCACAGGGCTGGGGTGCTGCCTTTTTCCACCCACCAGACTGAAAAAAGCCTTGTAATTCATGGAGGGTAGCGTAGAGTATTATTCAGAAAGGCCCTGCCTCTGTGGAGCAGAACAATCGGTCCCAGCCTAAAAATGACTTGGGTCCCACCTAACAAATCTTTTTTTTTTTTTCTTTTAAGATATAGAAGGGACCAGGCACAATGGTTCATGCTTGTAACTCCGGCACTTTGTGAGGCCAAGGCAAGCAGATTGCTTGAGGTCAGGAGTGAGACCAGCCTTGCCAACATGGTGAAACAGCATATCTACTAAAAATACAAAAAATAAAATAAAATAAAGTAGCCAGGCATGATGATATGTGCCTGTAGTCCCAACTACTCGGGATGCTGAGGATAGACCTGTAATCTCAGCACTTTGGGAGGCTGAGGCAGGCGGATCACAAGGTCAGGAGTTTGAGACCAGCCTGGCCAACATGGTGAAACCCATCTGTACTAAGAAATACAAAAATTAGCAGGGCATAGTGGCTGGGCGCCTGTAATCCCAGCTACTCGGGAGGCTGAGGCAGGAGAATTGCTTGAACCCAGGAAGTGGAGGTTGCAGTGAGCCGAGACTATGCCACTGTACTCCAGCCTGGGCGGAAAAGCAAGACTCTGTCAAGAAAGAAAGAAAGGAAGCAAGGAAGGGAAGAAAGGAGGGAGGGAGGAAGGGAGAGGAGAGGAAGGAAGGAAACGAAAGATATGAAAGGATCACACTGCTTCCAGGTGACTTAACTACACCCAGAGCGAAGCTGCAGACCAGAGCACAGAACCACCCAGCACCCCCAACAAGTACAGACTACGATGTCTGGCATCCATTCAGAAATTCCCAGGCTTGCAGAAAAGCAGGAAAATACAGCCCGTGAGGGAGAGAAATCCATTATCCAAATGGACTGGGGTTAGCACAGATGTTAGAGTTAGCAGACGGGGGCATTAAGAGTCATGAACGCTGTATTCCATATGTCCACAAAGTTAAATACGAACACGGAAGATGTTTTTAAAGCCCACTGGAATGTACATTTTAAATGGTTAATACGACAAACTCTGTGGTGTGTATTTTAACAGAAAGCATTTCCTTGCATTTTAACCCGAATCGAATTTCCGGGGATGAAAGCCGCAATGTGTGAGCCGACAGATCACAGGACGAGATTGAGGGTGGATTCAACGTTGCAGGAGAAAGGAGTAGTGAACTCAGAGATGTCGCGATAGAAACTATCCTGAGTGAAACACAGAGAAAAATCTTTTTTTTTTTGAGGGGGCGTCTCACTCTGTCGCCCAGGCTGGAGTGCAATGGCGCAATGTACCTCCCAGGCTCAAGCAATTCACTCTGCCTCAGCCTCCCAAGTAGCTGGAACTACTGCAGGACAGCTTCCAACAGCCCAATATACATGTAAGAGGAGTCCCTGGAGTGAGAGTGGTTGTAGGGGAAGGGTAAAAAACATATTTGAAGGCCGGGCGCCGTGGTTCACACCTGTAATCCCAGCAATTTAGGAGGCCAAGGCGGGCAGATCAGTTGAGGTCAGGAATTCAAGACCAGCCTGGGCCAACGTGGTGAAACCCCGTCTCTACTCAAAATACAAAAACTTAGCCGGGCGTGGTGGCAGGCGCCTGTAGTCTTAGCTAGTTGGGAGGCTGAGGCAGGAGACTCTTTTTAACTTAGGAGGCAGAGGTTGCAGTGAGCCAATATTGTACCACTGCACTCCAGCCTGGGCTACAGAGCGAGACTCCATCTCAAAAGAAAGAAAAAGGAAAAATATTAGAAGTAATGATGTAACTTTTTCCAGCCAGAAACACACCCAGCCACACAGTATTCAAATTGCTCAGAACTGGAGATAAGTACAAATATGTTCAAAGTAGTCCCGTGAGGATAGGACACATGACACATGAAGGAGAAAGAGAAAGATGACAGCAGGCAGATTGTCAGAAACCATGTGGATGAGAAGATCGTGGACAAATAACTCTAAAGTATTGAAAGAAAGGAGAAAACAGAATGATTTGACAGAATTATTTCAGTAGCATTCCAATAGAATTATTCAATCAGAATTATTTCAACAAAGGTGAAATAAAGACTTCTGAAAAATGCAAAAGGTTTAATCATTTGTCACCAGGAGGTTAGGTGACTATAAGAAATGTGAAAGGTCATCTTTTAGATAAAAAGAAAGCGGGCCAGGCACGGTGGCTCACGCCTGTGATCCCAGCACTTTGGGAGGCTGAGGCGGGAGGATCGCGAGGTCAAGAGATGAGACCATCCTGACCAACATGGTGAAACCCCGTCTCTACTAAAAATACAAAAGTTAGCCAGGCATGGTGGCGCACGCCTGTAGTCCCAGCAACGCGGGAGGCTGAGGCAGGAGAATCGCTTGAACCCGAGAGGCGGAGGTTTCAGTGGTGAGCCGAGATCACACCATTGCACTTCAGCCTGGGAGGCAGAGTGAGACTCTGTCGCAAAAAAAAAAAAAAAAGAAAAAGGAAGCAACCACAGTTGGCAATACACCAAGGAGTGAAGGACTTCGCTGCATGGCCATATATGTAAAATTCGTTTTGTTTAATCCCTTCAAAAGATAACTGCCTTGAGACAGAAAACTCCATGTAGAAGACCATCCTTCAGGGATCATTTCTATAGTGTGTTCAAGAGAACTCCACGTAGAAGACTATACCTTCAGGGATCATTTCTATAGTGTGTTCAAGAGAACTCCACGTAGAAGACTATACTTTCAGGGATCATTTCTATAGTGTGTTCAAGAGAACTCCACGTAGAAGACTATACCTTCAGGGATCATTTCTATAGTGTGTTCAAGAGAACTCCACGTAGAAGACTATACCTTCAGGGATCATTTC
>CAUYOR010190026.1:0-10568 GCA_963573925.1 Callimico goeldii
TGCCTGTAATCCCAGCTACTAAGGAGGCTGAGGCAGGAGAATTGCCTGAACCCAGGAGGCGGAGGTTGCAGTGAGCCGAGATCGCACCATTGCACTCCAGCCTGGGTAACAAGAGTGAAACTCCGTCTCAAAAAAAAAAAAGAAGAAGAAGAAGAAGAAAACATGATATAGTATTAGTTCATTCTCATGCGGCTGTAAAGAAATGCCTGAGACTAGATAATTTATAAAGCAAAAAGGTTTAATTGGCTCACAGTTCATCAGGCTGTACAGGAAACATGATGCTGGCATCTGCTCAGCTTCTGTGGAGGCCTCAGGAAACTGTCAATCATGGCAGAAGGCAAAGTGGGAGCAGGGATGTCTTACATGGCCAGAGCAGGAAAAAGAGAGAGGGGCTACATACTTTTCAACCACTAGATCTCACAAGAACTCTATCATGAGGACAGCACAAGGGGGATGGTGCTAAACTGTTAGAAACTGCCCCCATGATCCAATCACCTCCCACCAAGCCCCACCTCCAGTATTGGTGATTACATTTCAATATGAGATTTGGGCAAGGACACAGATCCAAACCATATCAGATACCAGGTTGAAACCTGGATCTGCAGAAAGAAGTAAAGAATATTATAAATGGTAACTACATAGGTATACACAGGATTTTTTTTCTTAATATTTTAACCTCCTTAATCATTAAGTTTTTCAAGCAAAAATAATATCAATGTTTATATCATATGTAAAAGTAAAATGTATGACACTAGCAGGACGACTAGCAGGGAGAAATGGAATTACACTATTTTAAGGTTCTCACACTATACAAGCTCAGGCAACTGGTTTCATGGTAAATTCTACCCAGTATTTAAGGAAAAAGTAATACCAAGTCTATAAAAACTGTCAGAAAACTGAAGAGGAGAAAATATTACCCAAAACATTCTACAAGGATAGCATTACCCTGATGCCAAAACCAGGCAAAGTTATTATAAGAAAAGAAAATCACAAATTATTATCCCTCATAAACATAGATGCAAAAATTCTAAATAAATTTTTAGCAAATGGAATCCAAATATATACAAAAAAAGATAATACATTATGACCAAGGGGGGGTTATTCCAGAAATGCAAGGTTGGTTTGACATTTGAAAAACAAATCTGTATAATTCACCATATTAACAGACCAAAAAAAGAAAAATCAGGCCAGGCACAGTGGCTCTTGCCTGTAATCCCAGGCATGATAGTCAGTTTTTGTTGTTGTTGTTGTTGTTATGTTTTGAACTTTAGCCATCCTAATAGGCGTGTAGTGGTATCTCATTATGGTTTTAATCTGCATTTCCCTAATAACACTGGAGGTTGAGCATCTTTACATATGGTTATTTGTCACTTATATGTTTTCTTTTAAGTGTTCATTCACATCAATATTTTTTGTTCATTTCAATATCTTTCAAGATCTTTTTTCCATTTTTTTGGTTTTTTTAATTATTAAGTTTTGAGAGATCTTTTTATATTCTGGATATGAGCTCAAACTGACCACTTTGGGAGTCCAAAGTGGGAGAGTCACTTCAGCCCAGGAGTTTGAGACCAACCTGGGCAACATGATGAGACTCTGTCTCTACAAAGAAATTTTAAAATTATCCAGGTGTGGTGATGAGTACCTGTAGTCCTAGCTACACAAGAGGCTGAGGCAGGAGGATCACGTGAGCCCACAAATTGGTGGAGCTATGATTGTGCTACTGCACTCCAGTCTGAGAGGGAGTGAGGGAGAAAGAAGGAAAATTATATGATCATCTCAATAGATGCAGAAAAAGCATTTGACAAAATCCCATATTGATTCTTGATTTTAAAAATTCTTGGCCAGGCACAGTGTCTCATGCCTGTAATCTCTCAGCACCTTGGAAGGCCAAGGCAGGTGGATCACCTGAGGTCAGGAGTTCAAGACCAGCCTGACCAACATCGTGAAACCCCATCTCTACTAAAAATACAAAAATTAGCTGGGTGTGGTGGCACAGGCCTGTAATTCTGGCAACTCAAGAGGCTGAGACAGGAGAATCACTTGAACCTGGGAGGCGGAGGTTGCAGTTAGCCGAGATTGTGCCACTGCACTCCAGCCTGGGAGACAGAGCAAGACTCCGTCTAAAAAAACAAAAAACAAAAAACAAAAAAAACTCAGCAAAAGATAATAGAAAAGAACTTTTTTTTTTTTAATGGAATCTAGCTCAGGATAGTCTCCATCTCCTGACCTTGTGATTCAACCACCTCAGTCTCCCAAACTGCTGGGATTACAGGCATGAGCCACCGTGCCCCATCAAGAGAACTTAAATCTACTAATGGACATCTATGACAAGCCTATATATAAGATTAAATTCATGGTGAAAAACTGAAAGCATGTCCCCTAAGGAAAATAGCAAGGTTGTCTACTCTTACTACTTCTATTTAGCATTGCACAGTGCTAAATAGGTAAGAAAAAGCAATAAAGGCATCCACTGGAAAAGGAGTAGTAAAACTTATAGATAACGTGATCATCTTTGCTCAAAATCCAATGAAATCTACAAAAAAAGCTGCTAGAACTAGTAAGTCAGTGTAGCAAATTTGCAAAATATAAGACTAATTAAAAATAACCGGTTACATTTCTATATACTAACAACAATCAGAATTTTAAAATTTTAAATGCCGTTTATGATATCAACAAAAATATGAAATACCGCCAATATGGCAAAACCTATCTCTACTTAAAATACAAGGAGTAGCTGGACTTAGTACATGCCTGTGATCCCAGCTACTTGGGATCTTTGGGAGAATCACTTGAACCCAGGAGGCGGAGGTTGCAGTGAGCGGAGATCGTGCTACTGCACTCTAGCCTGGGCAACAGAGTGAGACTCAGTCTCAAAATATATATATATATGAAATACTTATTGATGTATCTGACTAAAGGTGTGCAAAAACTGTATACTGAAGGAAAACTGTGAGAAATTAGATCAATTAATTGCTTTTGTTTTCCAGGGATTAACATCTTGACTGATGCAAAAAAAAAAAAAAAAAAAAACAAAGAATAAAAGTAAATAAAAACAAAGAATAAAAGTAAATAAAAACAAAAAGAAATAAGAGACCTAAATTAATGGAGAGATATACCATGTTAATGAATATGTAGACTCAATATACTTAAGATGCCATTTCTCACCAAATTGATCTGTTGATTCAAAGAAACCATAATCAAAATCCCAGCAGGAGTTTTTGTAGATATTGACAAGGTTATTCTGAAATGTCTATAGAACAACAAAGGTCATATAGCATCCAAACTAACTTTGAAAAAAACAACAAAATTAGAGAACTTATTCTACCTGACTTCAAGACTTATGAAGCTATAGTAACCAGGGTAGTCTAATAAGATAGACAACAGTTAAATAAATCAGTGGAATGGAATAAAGTCCAGAAATAGATCCATACATAGACAGGCAATTAATTTTCTACCTATGTGCAAAGACAGTTCCATGGTTTTCCACAAACATGCAAAGATAATGCAGCGAGAAAAGGACAGCCTTTGCAACAAATGGTCCTGTAACAATCAAATATTCATGTATTCAGAAAGTAAACTTTGAACCATATCTCACACCATATGTAAAAATTAACTCAAAGTGAGTTAATTTTAGAGCTGAATATAAAACCTAAAGCTATAGAAGCCCTAGAAGAAAACAGGAGAAACTGTGACCTTGGTTCAGGCAAAGAGCAATCTACATTTAAAAAATTATAATTTGGACTTCATCAAAATTGGGAACTTCTGTTCTTCAAATGATACTCTTAGGAGTAAGAAAGGCCAAGTGACAGTCTGGGAAATGTTATTTTCAAATCACAAATCTGATAAAGGACCTGTATCCAGAATACTAAAAGATCTCTCAAAACTCAATAAGAAGAAAGCATTTTCTATTTCCAAAAATAGAAAAAAGATTTTGAAAATATACTGAAATGAACAAAAAAATACTGACATAAACAGACACTTAAAATGTATGGGACAAGCACATGTAAATATTCTCAGTGTCTTTTAGTCATTAGGGAAATACAGGTTAACACTATAATGAAATACCACTACACACCTATTAGAATGGTTGAAGTTTAAAAAAAAATAACAAAAACTGATCATGTCATGTGTTGGGAAGTATATACAGAATCTGAGTCTTCACATTGCTGGTAGAAATGTAAAATGATACAACCACTTAAAAAGTTTAATATATTACCTAGGCATCCCACTTTGAGATATTTATTCAAGATCACTGGAAGCATATGCCCATAGAAAGACTTCTACTACACAAATGTTCATAGCAGCTTTATTTCTAATAACTCAAATTGGAAACAAGCCCAATGTCCCTAACTGACAAATGAATAGACAGTATATGGCATATGCATAGAATACTACTGAGCAAAAAAAAAAAAAAAAAAAAAATCAGGAACAGATTATTGATACATGCGGCAAGGTGCCAGACCAATAGAAGAGCATATCCTAGGTGATTCTGTTTAGATAAAATTCTTTATGGTGCAAATTGATGTAAGATGTCAGAAAACAGATCAGTTGTGTCGGGGTAGGAAGCAGGAGCCTAAAGGTGTGAGGGCACAAGGCAACTTTGTGAACAATCAAGATATGTTAGCCGGGCGCAGTGGCTCACGCCTGTAACCCCAGCACTTTGGGAGTCTGAGGCGGGTGGATCACGAGGTCAAGAGATCGAGACCATCCTGGTCAACATGGTGAAACCCCATCTCTACTAAAAATACAGAAAATTAGCTGGTCTTGGTGGTGCGTGCCTGTAATCCCAGCTACTCAGGAGGCTGAGGCAGAATTGCCTGAACCCAGGAAGCGGAGGTTGCGGTGAGCCGAGATCACGCCATTGCACTCCAGCCTGGGTAACAAGAGCGAAACTCCGTCTCAAAAAAAAAAAAAAGACATGTTTACTGTCTCCATTGTGGTGATGATTTGCACAGATGTGTACGTATGTCAGACTTATCAAATTATATCCTTTAAATGCATAGTTAATTGTATATCAATTATGCAGGAAATATGGGGACAGGAAGCTACTTACTTAAATGTTTATTATAGTCTCAGCTACTCAGGAGGCTGAGGCAGGAGGATCACTTGAGTCCAGGAGTTCAAAGCTGCAGTGCACTATGATAGCACCTGTGAATAGCCACTGTACTCCAGCCTGGATAACATAGCCAAACTCCATCTCTATAAAAAAAATTAAAATGAAATGTATATTGTTAGGGGTATTAATTAGATGAATTCTGGGGTCTTGCTCTGTTGCCCAGGCTGGAGTGCATTGGCATGATCTCAGCTCACTGCAGCCTCCACCTCCTGGCTCAAGTGCTTCTCCACTTCAGCCTCCCAAGAAGGTGGAACCACAGGCATATACCACCACGCCTGACTAATTTGTATTTTTGGTACAGACAGTGTTTTGCCACGTTGCCCAGGCTGGTCTTGAACTCCTGAGCTCAAGCAATCTGCCCTCCTTATCCTCCCAAAGTGCTAGGATTATAGGCATGAACCACTGTGTCTAGCTTAAACAGCTATTTTTTAAAATGAAGTCAGGTGCAGTGGCTCACACCTGTAATCCCAGCATTTTGGGAGACCAAGGAAGGAGGATCACCTGAGTTCAGGAGTTTGAGGACTAGCCTGTCCAACATGGTGAAATCCCCACTCTACTAAAAATACAGAAGTTAGCTGGGCATGGTAGTGGGCACTTGTAATCCCAGCTACTTAGGAGTCTGAAGCAGGAGAATTGCTTGAACCTAGGAGGCAGAAGTTGCAGTGAGCCAAGATCATGCCATTGTACTCCAGCCTGGGCAACAAGAGTGAAACTTTGTCTCAAAAAAATAAATAAATAAATAAAAATGAAGTCAACCTGTATATGTCAATAGGGAATGATCCCCCAAATAAATTATTAGATGTAAAAATGCAAGGTACAAAACAATATATATTAACATATACCTTTTTGAGTAAAAATAGGCATTATATATGTGTGTGTTTGTGGATATGTATGTATGTATCTGTTTATATATGTACATAGTTTGTATATATACATACATCTTGTATGTGTGAGGGATTTCTTGAGCATATACAAAAGCTTACAGTAGTGATTTCTGAGAATTGGGCTTTTGGGCTTGTGGAAAAGAGAGAGTACTTCTGATTTTACTCACTTTTGTTGAATTTTTTTTTAAAAACATATATATGCATATTCTTTTATAATTTTAAAAAGAAGATAGGTTAAAAAGTTAGAGAGGGCAGGCTGGGTACGGTGGCTCATACCTGTAATCCCAGCACTTTGGGAGGCCAAGGCAGGTGGATCACCTGAGGTCAGGAGTTCAAGATCAGCCTGGTCAACATGGTGAAACCCTGTCTCTACTAAAAGTAGAAAAATTAGCCTGGCATGGTGGCAGGTGCTTGTAATCTCAGCTACTCAGGAGACTGAGGCAAGAGAATTGCTTAACTCTGGAGGCAGAGGTTGCAGTGAGCCAAGATCGTGCCACTGCACTCCAGCCTGGACAACAAGAGGGAAACCCCATCTCAAAAAAAAAAAAAAAAAAAGATAGGGCCAGGCGCAGTGGCTCATACCTGTAATCCCAGCACTTTGGGATGCCAAAACAGATGGATCACCTGAGGTCAGGAGTTCCAGACCAGCCTTGGCAACATGGTAAAACCCTGTCTCTACTAAAAATCCAAAAAAAATTAGCCAGCATGGTGGCAAGCACTTGTAATCCCAGCTATTCAGGAGGCTGAGGCAAAAAGAATTACTTGAACCTGGGAAGCGGAGGTTGCAGTGAGCTGAAATCACACCACTGCACTCCAGCCTGGGCAATATAGCAAGATTCCATCTCAAAAAAAAAAAAAAAAAGAGATAGAAACCAAAATTGGGAACTATCAATTGAAATATAAGTACTGAATGAATATAGTATCATTACCAATTGAAAACTATATGACTGAAACATAATCCAGTTTATTTATTCATTCGAATAGCTTCCATCTTTTTAGGAGGCTTTAAAGATAATTCTGTGTTAAGAAATTGATATGGGTTTATCCCAAATAACTAAAATATTTGATGCCTCATTTCCTGATCAGATTGAAGAGAGTGTTTTTTAAGTCTTTAATTTGAGATAAAACATCTGTCTTTTTGTGGTATGTGAAAGCTAGCCAAGAGAGCAGGTACAGAACTAAGGAGGCTGGAAGTCTTTGTCCATACAGGTGTTGGGCACAGAATGGAGGGAAATAAAAGGTGTTAAAAGAAGGATTTCTCTAGGAGTATTACAAGACACGAAGGTTTGACCTGAAGTACTCCATTTCTCCAATATAGTATAAGTAATCACAAAATATATGTATACAGTTGTTTTAGGATTTAAAGGCATAACTATATTAGGTAACTAATTACCATGTGGATTATCAGTAATGGGTTTACAGAGATTCTTGACATCTCTAAATGGGTCTGAATGGATTCCTATGGAGGTAATCTGGGAACTCCCTTTGAGCCTTCTGAGATTTGTATATATTTAAGAGCTCCCCCTCAATAAAACATTGCCATATTCAAGAACTATCATAATTATGGGTGAGGTTTTCTAGCACAAGGAAATACATTTTTTAAGACTATTTGCTTTAGTGAGGCTAACATTTAAGGCAATAGCACTGGCCATTTTTCCAGGTTGGATACTTTTTTTTTTTTTTGAGACAGAGTTTTGCTCTTGTTACCCAGGCTGGAGTGCAATGGCGCGATCTCACCTCACCACAACCTCCACCTCCTGGGTTCAGGCAATTCTTCTGCCTCAGTCTCCTGAGTAGCTGGGATTACAGGCATGAGCCACTATGCCCAGCTAATTTTTTGTATTTTTAGTAGAGACGGGGTTTCACCATGTTGACCAGGATGGTCTCAATCTCTTATTGAATATGCTTCTTTACGTCCTGCTTTAAAAAATAAGACAATATTTGTTTTTTGTTTTCTCTGTCAGAAAGTTCTACCGAGAACTTCATAGACCTTATTTCGTGAAAAACATATATTGTGCATACAATTATAGTAACATAATTTGTGACGATTGAATGGTATTTCTTTGCATGAATTAATCATGATTTATTTTAAGAATCTTCTATTCTTGAACATTAGATTGTTTCGAAATTTTTACTTTTGTATGTGGCAAATCAAAGAAATTCTTTATACATAACTGATTATTTCCTTAGTATAGAGACTTAGAACTAGAACTATAAGACCAAGGAATAGATACGTTTTAGAGTTGTATGGTTTGTTTTGCCAGAATAAACTTCAGAAAAGTTGTACCTTGTAGACTGTCACCAGCAGTAGAGGAGACCAGCTTAAGGCAAGGAAGTAGGTTTTGTTTTGATATAGGAAATAACATTTTCACAATATAGCTGTCCTGAAGATATTCGGGCAGGTGTTGAGTGAACATCTGTCAGGGACGCTGGAAAGGAGAACTCACACTGGGTGGCAGTTGGTTTATAAATTTTAATGACCTTTTCCACTCTCAAAATTGTAAAAATACTGTTTCCTGTTCCTCATTCCTTGCTGCTTAATTCTCTTAGAAAAACATTTTAATAAAGACTTGTTGATCTTAATGTCAAGACTACCTTCGGTTTGCTAAATACAATTCTCATTAGGTCCAATGTTTGCATTTCCAAGTAAATAAACTGACATCTCTTTATTATTTTATTCATGACTAAACTTTTTCTAAAAAGGACATCAGTACTGTATCTATAAGAATATTCTCATGTGAGAAATTCATTTAAAAATCATATTTTGGATCCTTTATAAAACCACTCTTTTTTGTATTGGGAAGTGAAATATACGGTGCTAATACTTGATCCCTGTGAGATTAGAATCTCTATGAGAAAGCATTCTCAACTGTTCACAATGAAAATAAAAATATGGACATAAAAATTAGAAAAATAATATACTTAAGTGAACTTTGGAAGGGTTTTTTCACTTTTACATGAAAGTCTTTTGAGACCAGTACGATTACTTATATTTTAGGTTTGTGTAAGATAAAGTATTTCATCAGAGGATTGATTATTTCATAATTCAGTCACCACCAAGCACAGCGATAGTGGGTTTCATTTTGTAAAAATTATCGACATGGTCTTATGCTGCAATATCATGCATGTATGAAAAGTATAACAACATAGGTTCTTTGTCTTTGAACACTGTACAATCAATATTCTATTACTACAATGCTGGTTTTGCTGCATTGTAGCTAAATTAGTGTGTCAGGTATAGAGATGCTTAAACCAGACTTTCATGTAATAAGGATGATTCAAGAATTCTAATTATTTCCTCACCTAAAACACATTTATCTTTTTCCCCTGGAGGTCTTAGAAATACCTCTCAATTTAAAAGTCATTAAGATATTTATAAATATCTAAGGAAGTGTGTTAATTTGTAGTATAAATAAAATTATATGATAAAGCCCATATTTTAGTAATGATGATGATATGCCTACAGAGCCTTATGGTTAGTGTCCAGTGGGTGTTAATTCTCAACTTGGTGTAAATATAAATCCTTAAAAGTATGGAAATGCAAGCTATTTAAAAATGTGGAAATGTTTTTGAAATACTAATAATATTGCATAGTGAATAGTAAAGTATGCCTAAAGTATAGGTTATCCATATAATCCCTTAACTGGAAACTCACTAGGAGAAAGAGAAACTATAGTGGCATATACATATGTTATGACAACATGTAACATATCGCCTTAAAAATACATAGAAGCTGATGGAAATACTTTGAGCTAATCCCAAGCAATATTATATCATCTTAATATTTTTATTAATATAAAATCAAAATTACTATTGGCAAATATCAAATGTATTAAAATATTTATTGCATTCATTTTTATTTATTAACAGGAATTAATAAGTTTAAGTGTATATATTTCCGATAGTTTTTCCAGCATTTTCAACCAGGTCTTGCAATTTTGCCTAATTTTTTTGGAAGATTTAAGATCCTTATTTTTCCCCTGATTTTAGAATAATCTTAGGAATTAAGTTTTTTTCTGTGTGTGTCCATGTGTGTTTCTGAAGGACAGGACAGAGGCAGACTGACAATAACAGATATGCAGTTGAACAATTGCAAAGTAAGGACCACATTTTTCTTTTTATTGTCAAGCATAATGGCTTAGTGAGGCTGAATGGTGACAAATTAGTTTTAAAATACTCCAAAAGATTAGAGGAATTTTATCTGAATTGCATAAGGGGTGTTTCTTGGTGAGGACAAATATTTGAAATTTTTCCATAAATTATAGACTATACACGCACATACACACATTTATCTTGGTGGACCTGCAAGTTGTTTTTTGAGAATAATTTTGGCATGTTTTATCAACAGTGGCTTGCTTTTCTCTTTACCACCTGGTTTCTTTTTTTTTAATTTTTTTTTTTAAATTTTTTTTATTTTTATTTTTATTTTTTTTTATTGCATTTTAGGATTTGGGGTACATGTGCAGAACATGCAAGACAGTTGCATAGATCATGACCGTGTGTTTTGCTTCCTTCTACCCCTTCACCCACATTTTTTAAAAAGAAAAATAATGATGCATGTTTCTCTG
>CAUYOR010190028.1:0-14860 GCA_963573925.1 Callimico goeldii
GTAATCCCAGCTACTCAGGAGGCTGAGGCAGGAGAATTGCCTGAACCCAGGAGGCGGAGGTTGCGGTGAGCCGAGATCACGCCATTGCACCCCAGCCTGGGTAACAAGAGCGAAACTCCGTCTCAAAAAAAAAAAAAAAAAACTTACAAACTGTATCTAATAAAGGTATTGCTAGTCATGGAAAAATGTCTTGCCTTTGCTTTTTCACTTAAGTTTCTCATGAATTCCTGGCCCTTCAGTTTGGGGGAGTGGTTGTTAGGAAGGGCTGGTCACCATGAACACCTACTTTCACAGTGAAGGTGGCGATAAGTTCTTAATAAAGATCATAAATGGGGACAGTGTGGAGCAAGAATCGACCACAGTAAAGAGTAGGGTCATCTTACCAGATTTCAGATAACATCAGGAAGGTGTGAATTTGGAAAATGGTTTTCCTTGGATGTGTCTGCCATAAAATCAAAGCAATAAAACCCTCTGACTTAATTTTTTTAAAGCATTGCAATGGTTTATTCAATTTTATGAGTCTAAAAGGTACCAACACTTACTGATCTGAGTTTTAAGTTTGTAAAACTTTTGAGTAGTTATGGTGTAACCTGATTTCTAAGATTTCAAAATAAACTTGAAAAACAAAAATCACATCCATTTTACATGCATCCATTCATTACTTTTAATTGATTATATTACAGTTAACTTAAGCCTAATTCTTTTTCTTTAAGGTCCCCCAGTTTTAGAGAGGCGTGGACATAATTAGCTTTTTTCCTTTAATAAAAATGCATGATGTGCTGTAGCTACACCAGAGCTTCTACTTTTCAGTCAGGCAACACCGACTCCGAGCTGCTTCTGTTTTTGGTCCCTGGAGGTGTATATGACAAGTTGACAAACAGAAAGGTGAAGACCCTGCTCCACCCAGTATAGAGTCCTCTTTTCTTTGGTGTCTCATGGAAACCTATTAACATGCCTTCCACATAAGTCTTTACATATAAAACTATCAGGCATTATGAATTTGCAGTACAGTCACTTTGATAAAGTTGCTATTTTATCTTCAAAGTGGAAAAGTCCTGCTAATCAAAATGGAATTGTGAATTAAAGTAGGCCACTGGCTTAAGTATCAGGTAGAAAATCAACAGCTTATTTTTTCTGCTCAGTTTGTGCTAACACTGATGGTCTGCTTGAGGAATGCTGAGAATGCCAAGGGTAGGACTTTAGTACCTAGGTAGGTACCCATCTCTTAAGAGATCCAGGTTTCTGGCATGGTCCTGGCTGCATTGAGACCACTTGCCACATGTTAACTGACACAAGGCTTTGATTGTTTCACAGCAGAATAAAGGTGAAAACTATCACCAGAGTTACTGCAATCCATACAGAAGTCTTTTACCTGTAAATGCCTTTCCCAATGGAGAATCAACAGATTGGGTGATGGTGGAGTAGGTCAGGAAGACTCATGTCTTCCAGAGGAAAGGATGCATCACCCCTTGGGCTCAGGCAGCTGCTGTCAGAGAATGACACAGCACCTGCACAGTCGCTGTCCACTTCCTGCCACTGCTGTTGGTGGGGTGACGGGAGCAAAGTAGGCGTGGACTTTGACATGAGGGAGCTGAGCCTGGAAGGATGAAGAAAGTTTTTAACACTGGTATTTTTAGGATTATGGTCATAATTCTAGAAAAGCCTATAGTCCATTAAAAATCTTCACCTTAATAAGTCCGTTCAAATAGAATTTATGCTATAGATTAGAGCTACTCCTGTTACTCCCCCTATCCTCTGCCCCCCAATAGTACCTTCTAAGAATAAGTGAAAACACTTGAGTTGATATACATTGATGTATTTCCACCCAGGGGTAGTAACCAGCCCTGTTTGCAAACTAAGTGAATGTTCTCTACAGCTGTAGCACCCTGGATGGGGCTGTTTTGGGACATAAACACAGTTGCCTAAACTTAAAGCATAATCAAGAATGTAGGTGAGGCCGGGTGCAGTGGCTCATGCCTGTAATGGGAGGCCGAGGCAGGCGGATCATGAGGTCAGGAGTTCAAGACCAGCCTGGCCAAGATGGTGAAACCCTATCTCTACTAAAAATACAAAAGTTAGTCAGCGTTGTGGCTCATGCCTGTAATCCAGCTACTCAGGTTGCTGAGGCAGGAGAACTGCTTGAACCCAGGAGGTGGAGGTTGCAGTGAGCTGAGATCATGCCATTGCATTCCAGCCTGAGCAACAGAGCGAGACTGTCTCAAAAAAAAAAAAAAAGCCAAATTCCGTTAAGCCCTCTTACCTGGAAATTAGCCAAGATAGTTCTACCTCCTACTCATAATGACCTTAAATTGCTTAGCTGCTTGCCTTTAACATAGGCATAGGCTTTTTTTTTTTTTTTTTTCTGCCTCTTACCCCCATGCTGGAGTGCAGTGGTGCAGTTTTGTCTCACTGCAACTTCTGCCTCCCAGGTTCAAGAGACTCTCCTGCCTCAGCCTCCTGAGAAGGCAGCAACCATGCACAGCTGATTTTTGTATTTTTAGTAAAGATGGGGTTTCACTGTTTTGGTCAGGCTGGTCTGGAACTCCTGACCTCATGATCTGCCTGCCTTAGCCTCCCAAAGTGCTGGGATTACAGGCGTGAGCCACCATGCCTGGCCCAACATAGGCTTTCTTATAAGGGCTCTGATCACCAGACTATGTGAAATCTCCACCCAGACCAGACCTACTTAGGTTGAATCTTCCAGGGTGAAGTCTAAGTGAGAACATTTTGAAGATGTCTAAAGTGACACTATTATACCAGATCAGTCTGCATAATGGAAAATGGATTTTTTTTTTTTTTTTTTTTTGAGATAGAGTCTCACTCTATGGCCCAGGCTGCAGTGCGGTGGTGCAATCTGGGCAATGTCTGACTCCCAGATTCGTGATTCTCCTGCCTCAGCCTCCCAAGTAACTGAGATTACAAGTGCCCATCACCACGCCTGGCTAATTTTTATATTTTTAAACAGAAATGGGGTTTCACCATTTTGGCCAGGCTGGTCTTTTCTGACCTCAAATGACTTACCCACCTTGGCTTTATAGGGGATTATAGGCATGAGCCACTGCAGCTGGCCTGATTCTTGATGTTTTCATTTGTTGCTTAGAAATGTCAGGTGTGACTGACTCCCCTGCCCCACACCTACCCGCATCCGCTTGATGCCTGCACGGGTAACCTGCTGGCAGTCATACAGCTCAAGGCGCTCCAGGCCTCGGCAGTTCTCTAGGTGTTCCAGGGCCACATCAGTGATGAGGAGGCAATTGTCCAGCTCCAGTACTCGCAACCTCTCATGGCCACAGGTGCTGTTGCTCAGGTGCAGGATCCCATCGTCTGTGATGAGTTCACAGTGGGACAGGCTCTGGAATAGGGAGAAATGAGTAAATGTTTGCAGGACCCTTGTTCCAAGGCTCAAGTCCTAAAAAAAGCTGGAAGCTAGCCTTTTTGCCCTTCTGCCATGGGATGACACAGCAAGAATGCCCTCAGCAGATGCCAGCCCCTGGACTTCAGAATTATAAGAAGTTTCTGTTCATTATAAATTATCCAGTCTGTGGTAGCAGCACAAAACAGACTGAGGACCAAACAGCCTTGGAGCCCTTTGGTCATGGGTTCGCTGCACTGGGAGTGGCTTCTTTCTTTTGTGTATAGATGGAAATGGAAATTTCAGAGTTTGCCCCCTTGAGAGCCATTTTATTGGCCAGTTCTCCATCTGAGGGGATGCCAGTGAAATCAATGCATCTCATATCCTTGTTCATTTAGAAAACTGCACTAACAGCTGTGACCCAGAGATGTACTGAACACTCTGCAAGGTGTTTAAATCAAATACACCTTGAACAGTGCGATCTGACGTTACTAACTTATCTTGGTCGCAGAAGACAAATTCAGATAATATTATATAGCCAAATGACGTTTGTGTAATTCCCTTTAAGTTCTCCACATCAAAAAGTTTCAGACCTGAGAGTTTTCCCCAATGCATATCAAATGTAAGATTCACCCCACCATGAAAACGAGAGGCAGAAATAGTGCATCAACATCCCATTTGTTCATTTGTTCTTTCAAATATATGAGCCCCAATTCTGGCCCAGCCCCCAAGTGTGCAATCATGAGGAAAAGTAAACTTTTCTGCACTGGGGGAGCCCAGACTGGAGAGTCTAGAAAATCAAATAATGCTAATTCAGCTTTAAACTGAAGCTGAGGTGCTTTGAGAGCATATGATAGCAGGATCTGTCCTGAGAAGGAGACCACTGAGTTGGTATTTGAAGGGTTAGGAGCTAATCCTAGGGAAGAGCAAGTCTGTTGTGTGCAAGGCCCAGGGAGTAGGAGAACGGCAAGCACTGTGCTTAGGAAGAAGATCCACGTCTAATAAGTGGGAAGTAAGAGGACGCATGTAGATGCAGATGGAATTGGGGAGGTAAAGGCCAGATCACCGAGTTGTGTAGATTACGTCCTTCTATTCCAAGGTCAGTGGGAAGAGCTGTAAAGACAGTGGGATGTTAACAATTGTTCTTCAAAAAAGATGGAAAATAAATGTTGGTGAGGATGTGGAGCAACTGTAAGTCTCATAGGCTGCAGGGGTTATTTCGATGTTTCTGACTGAAATGCATACATGTGTTAACCAAAAAACATAAGAATACTGGCTGGAATAGCCCAAACTAGATGCAGTACTCAAATATTCAGAAGTAGAAAGGATAAAGAAATCACAGTGTATCCATTCTGTAAAGCAAAGAGAATGAACAATACACAACTACATGTGACAATATGGATAAGGAAACCAGATGAGTATACACTGTTACATTCATATCATTTAAATAAAATACAAAGAGGTAAAACTAATATATGCTATTTGGAAGTCATGACTTCTGGAGGATCAGTGATTGAAAGGGAGCAGAAAGGGGCTTTCCAGGGTCAGAATAATGTTGACCTTTGATCAGGGTGTATTCAGTTTATGGAACTGCATTGGTCTATACACCAATGAAAATGTACTTTTCTGCATGTATATTTTACTTCAGCAAAGTTAAAACTGAAAATATAAATCACTCTGACAAATTTTTTTAGTGCAGAAGTGGATTCAGTTTAGAGCAAGTGAATGGCTACTGCAGTCTATGAAGCAAGGAGATGCCTGAGAGCTCGGACTGGACAAGTCCTGGTGGGGAGAGCTGAGTGCATGGTATAAGGTATTCCCGAAAAATGAAAAATCCAAGACATAGCAATACCGGTTGTAACAGCCCCAAACTAGAAACTACCACTAGAAACTAGAGCCTTTGGCTCTGTGAACTAGGCAGCAACATACAACCTTGAGGGAAGGGAAGCTAGAGGAGACAAATTGTTGGAACTTGATGCTTCAAAGATTCTTCTCTGAGCTTGATCTTAACAATAGGGAATATATTTACTTTCTCACAAATTGAATCCCTCCACATGGTTAACATCAAATGGCATTTATGTAATCAATGCTGTTCAATGGTTATTGACTTAGGAGTAAAGCCAGAACTTCATTACGGTTCTTTAGGAGGCTGTTTAAAATTGGGAAATAAAAAAATAGAATTTTGATTATTTATAATAAAATGGAACCAGAAAAATGTGTCTCCCTGTGTATGTATATATTTCATTTATTTTTATTTTTGAGATGAAGTTTCACTCTTGTTGCCCAGGCTGGAGTGCAATGGAGCAATCTTGGCTCGCCGCAACCTCCGCCTCCTGGGTTCAAGCAATTCTTCTGCCTCAGCCTCCCGAGTAGCTGGGATTACAGGCATGCGCCACCACACCCGGCTAATTTTGTATTTTTAGTAGAGATGGAGTTTCTCCATGTTGGTCATACTGGTCTCGAACTCCTGACCCAGGTGATCTGCCCGCCTCAGCCTTCCAAAGTGCTGGGATTACAGGCATGAGCCACCTTGCTGGGCCTATTTCATTTTATTTACATATAGATTCATACATACATATATGTATATTTATAAACACAGATTGGAGAAAGAGGATGATGGAGATGGTATATGAATGCCAATTTCTCCATTGTTTTGATACAGGGAAATTCAGAAATCAAGAAGTTAGCAGTAATACTATGAGACTTAGGAGATACTGTTATATTAACTGAAAAATGTGTACGTCAGGTGTGGCGGCTCACACCTATAATCCCAGCACTTTGGGAGTCAGAGGCGGGTGGATCGCATTCAGGAGTTCAAGACCAGCCTGGCCAACATGGTGAAGCCCCATCTCTACTAAAGAAATATAAATATTAGCTGGGCGCAGTAGTGGGCGCCTATAATCCCAGCTACTTAGAAGGCTGAGGCAGAGGAATAGCTTGAACCCAGGAGGTGGAGTTTGCAGTGAGCCAAGATTGCGCCCGTGTACTCTAGTCTGGGTGACAGAGGAAGACTCCAAACAACAACAACAACAACAACAACAAAAACTTAGGTACTGGCATATGCAAGTACACACAGAAATTTAAAAACTGATTTAAGTAAAATCAGAGGGTGCTTGACCTGTTCTAACAGGAAAATCCGCCGCCAACGCGGTTCCTACAGCAGTGAGCCTTCTACATTAACACTAACAACAGCCAGTCGTCACAGCTGTCTGCTTCGGGCCAATTCTGTAGAGAAGGTGTTGTTATTCCCTTTTTACAGATGACAGCATTGTGGCTCAAAAGTGTTGAGACTTGCCAGTTATACCCAGCTCAGGCTGGCCTTAAAGCTTTGTCTCCTGTCGTATACTGTCACTTACCCCTGGCCGTGAGGCATTGTCGAAGTGAGCAGCTTATATAACATTTCTGACTCGGAGCGGGTTAAGTTGGTGGGACAGAACTTGCAGAATGGGAGGTGGAAATGCTTTTCACTCCCATCAGCAGGTGTCTTCTGCTCCCATGGATGTGGTGTGGATGTGTGTGCATGAAAGGGACAGGGAGGAGAGGGACAGAGAGAAAGAATCACTTTTCTTTGCACAAAGAATTTCTTGAGGAGGACAGCAATCGGCCATAGTGCTTATCCCTGTATTGGCAACATGGCAACAGGGCATTGTTCTCTTACATTCCTGGTACTTTTTAAAATAACGTTTTTTTCTTTTGAATTTTGTCAAGTTCTTTTTCCGCATTAGTTGATGTAATCATGTAACTTTTCTTCTTTAGTTAACATGGTTGATTCCATCAGTCAGTTTTCAAATATTGCACTAGACTTGTGTCTCTGGACTAAATCTTGGTTGGCCATGGTGTTATAATTATTTCTAGATATTGCTACATTCTATTTGCCAATATTTTGTTATAGATACTTGCTTCTATATTTATGAGGAATATCAGTCTGTAGGGGTTTTTTTTGGTACAATTTTGTTTGGTTTTGATAAGACTTGGCCTCATTAAAAAAAAAAGTTGTTTTGCGAGGCCAAGGCAGGTAGATCACTTGAGGTCAGGAGTTAAAGACCAGCCAGGCCAACATGGTGAAACCCCATCTCTACTAAAAATACAAAAATAGCTGGGCATGGTGGTGCATGCCTGTAATTCCAGCTATTCGGGAGGCTGAGGCAGGAGAATAGCTTGAACCCAGGAGGTAGGGATGGTAGTAAGCCAGGACTGAGCCACCGCAGTCCAGCCTGGGTGACAGAGCAAGACTCTGTCTCAAAAACATAAAAGAGTTATAAAATGTTTTATTGTCTATTTTATAAAAGAGTGTATAGAATTGATGTTAATTCATGCCAGGCACAGTGGTTCACACCTGTAATCCCAGCATTTTGGGAGGTCAAAGAGGCAGGCAGATCATTTGAAATCAGGAGTTTAAGACCAGCCTGGCCAACATGGTGAAACCCTGTCTCTACCAAAAATACAAAAATAAGCCGGGTATGGTGGCACATGTCTGTAATCCCAGCTACTCACAAGACTGAGGCAGGAGAATCGCTTGAACCTGAGAGGCGGAGGTTGCAGTGAGCTGAGATCGTGCCACTGCACTCGTGTCTCAAAAAAATAAAAAAAAAAAGATGTTAATTTCCTAAATGTTTGGTAGAATTCTCCAATGAAACCACTGGATCTGGACATTTTTTGGGGGGGGATCTTAAAACTATACATTCAATGAAAGCAGTAATCATTTAGGTAACTTGCCTCCCAAGTTAGCCCAGATCTATGGATCTTTGAAATCAACAGAGATGATACCTTACAGAAAGAGAACCCAAACAGCTTGTTGCTGTGGTAGGAGGGCTTCTACCTCTAACAGGTGAATAATGTCACAGAAACTCACCAGGGCTTGCAGTTTGGGACAGTGAATGGAGAGCTGGATGAGCGTGCTGTCGGTTATCTGGAGAGAAACACGCTGTGTCAGTGTGGCTTCCACACCAGAACTTAATACCTAATCCTGGCTTCTCCTGAACATGAGAATCAAAAGGTGTAAAAGAGAATTAAAAACTCATCTCAAAGACTCCGGGGCTGGGAGCTGCTCTCTTCACCAGCACTTCTAGAGATGCAAAACTGTTCTTTGGCCTTTATTCTGGTACCGTAAGGGGGTTCAGGGCAACGGACAAAGGGAGTGGGCAAGGAGCATTCCCAGGACTCTGGAGTCACCCCATCGCTGGGCATGCAAGCTTATTTTATGGAGCTATCCTGTTCTCTTCTGTAGTTCAGTCTGATGACTGAGAAGAGCCACAAGCTCACACATCCACTGCCACAGCCTTACACGTTTCCAAGCCCGGCCACCCAAGCTGATCCAGGAGGCTCGGGATGTCTCTGGGTGGGCCACACCAGCTGGCAGAGACTGGGGAGCAGGCTGCCCTGCAGGGCTGTCAAGAGTCCACTCACCAGGATGCATTCTTCAAGATCCATCTTCTCCAATTCGTGGCAATTCTGGAAGAGTCCACAAGACATACCCCGCATGTGAGCCAGTGGTGAGGGCAACAATGGTGGCTTGCCCTGTCCCTCTGAGTACTGGCCCAGTGAACCTATTCTCATCCATTAAGAAGTATGCTCTGTTTCTAAAGCCACTCAGTGAACAAGAACTTCTGAACAGCTGTCTTTTGAACCACAGTGCTTTGGAACTGGGAATAGGGCTGCCTCTGGCTGCGTTTCCTTCTCTCAGCCAGGAAAGAGAGTTGTCTGCAACCATCCCAGTGCTCGCAGGCATCAGCAGGGGTATTTTATCCACAGACCTGGTTCTGAGAAGGCCTGGAGATGTGGGGCACTAACCCACACTGGGGGGGTTGGGTGGAGGTGGCAGAGTGCACCAACAGCCCCAGGAAGACATGGGCTCCTGGCAGCAGGTCCAGAGGGGCCCCCAGTGGTCAGCATTCACAGGGCAAAGGGCAGAATACAGCCCAGTTAGGGGGCACTGCTGAAAGGCCACATTGGGGCCCATGTGAGGAAATGAGTCTCCTGCCAGGAGGAGGCTTGTCCCACTTGACCCACCTGACCAAGCGTGAGCCCAGACCCTTTACAGAACCCTCTGCAGGACGTCCCTAGATTTCTGGCTACCTGGATAAACTGCAGTGCGCACCCGAGGAGCTCAGCCTACTTTGTGCCTGTCTTTTCTGAAGGTAATTTTTTGCACACCCAAAACCACTCCAAGTCACTTGGAATTCAGGAGGTGAATTACAGTTTGGTTCTATTCTTTAAATCTATGCCTTACCCGAGCTAAAAGTGTAAAACCTGCGTCAGTCAAGTGGGAGCATCGGGCAGCCTCCAAAATCCTGGGGAGAAAGTATACGGAGAGAAAAAGGAACCAGCTAGTGAATAATGGAAACACACACTTTATGATGCACACGCGAGTCTTTTCTGCTCTTTGACATGCTCTTGCTTCCGTTAACAGCCCTTAGGGAACGTGACCTGCCCAAGGCCCCACAGTTCCATTCCAAACTTCAGAATAAATCTAGGAATCTTCCTGCATGTTGTTTTTAAATATCATTCTAATATTTGTGGGTTTTTTTTTTTTTTAAATGGAGTCTCCACACTGCTGCCCAGGCTGGAATGCTCCTGACCTCAGGCGATCCACCCACCTTAGCCTCCCAAAGTGCTGGGATTACAGGCATGAGCCAGTGTGGCCAGCCTAAATTATTATTTGTTAAAAACAAACCCTTTTTCCCTACTGGGGAAGAAGCTAAGTAAGAAGGCGATTGTGACCTGCCCTCTATTCTGTCCGTCTGGCAGCAGGTCTAGAGGAGAAGCTCATCTCCTTTGTATGTGAGGCTATTGCTCTGCTCACTATGTGCTCAGTCGGATGCTTAAAGAACTACCAGGATGAGGTGAACATTCATTAAGAAAGTAAGGTTTGGATTCACTTGTAGACATGTTATACTCTCCCAGTACATCCCGCAGTGAACTGGATTTACACACTGTCCCACCCCAATTTATCCAACAAAAGCCAGCAACACACAACTGCTGCCTCCACCACCACTACCTGGCAAGCCTGTCCTCTCCTGCCGGAAGCCCTCTTGGTAAACTCAGCCAAACTCTGAGCTGCAAAGCAAAAAGTGTGGTGTACTCACTGCAGTCGCGGGCAGTTCAGACCCAGGGCTGTAAGAGAGGCGTCTGTGAGGTTGCTGCAACCCGAGAGGCAGAGGGCCTGCAGCCGGTGACAGCCCCTGCACACCTGCACCACACCTTCATCCGTGATGCGCTGCGGAAAGAAGAGTCACAGGACGACCGCGGCGCTCAAACAGCAGCAGCAGGAAAAGACCTGCGGCTGTTCAATTAATTTCAGGGACTCCTGGCATTTTATCCAATAACTTCAACAAAGTAAGTAGAGGGTAGACACGTACTTGTGTTATCTCTGCACAGCTTTAAAATATTCTAGCAATTTTAGATAAGATACACGCATCCAGGAAAAAGTAAGATCTTTTGTTATTACAAATGGAGAATAAAAGTTTAAAATTCCATTTCTCCCTCACTAGAGTCATCAAAATATAGATTTTTCATAAAATTCATAAATGCATAATTTTAAAATCTGATTAAAGAACTTATGAGACTTTCCTAGTTTAGGTGACATTAATATTTGGTTGGATTTCTGCAGATTAATGCTTTAGATATTTATAATATACACATGTATATTTATATTTCAAACGTTTTAGACAATAGGAAAATTAAATCACGAAATTATTAATACCTTAGAATGTTATGAATCTGGCCATGAAGATTCAAAATGGTATGTTCACTTAAACAAGCTAATCAATGCAGTAACACACGGCACATCGTACTAGACTCCCAGCCATCTGCCAGGGCCGTGCTACACGCAAGTCAAGGTCATATTTTTGGATAGTCCAGGTTATAAGGTCAACATTTGTCCAGAAGATAGTTTCTGTTTTTTTCCCACCATCAGAGACTCTAAAGATTTAGAATATATTCATTTAAAGCTGAATGCAAGGGTTTCCCTTACCTTTCTCAAAATCTACGTTCCGTTGAAAAACCTGTTAGGTTGTAGCAAGCATCCTCTCATCAATATTTGCATTGGCAGTGGAGAAGGACCAGCAGTTTTTGATAGGCTAATGTCCTGATGAAAACGCCACCTTGCTCTTGCATATGCATTTTAGTTTTTTATTATCTTTTAATCAGGGGAGAGCGCGAACACAGTCCCCACTACCACAAATTATGCAGTAGAGTTTCCCACATCTGGGGAAATCGCAGGGGTCAGCACAGCCGGAGGGCAACGGAAAAGCCTCGCCCTGGGAAAACCACCTTTGTGACCGTGGTCTCTCCGCTGCCAGATGCGTTTTATTTGAAAGCATTTTCACATGTGTTATTTCATTTTATCCATCGAAACAACGTGAGAGGAGTCATCCTCAATTTATAAGTTAAAAAGAAGAAGATGCTGAGACCTTATCATGAATTGTTCAGGTCTTACAACTATTTAGTGACCAGTTCACAGCATTCCTCGACAGTGTCCCTAATACTCGATTCAACAAAATCACAGCCGGTCTATGTTATTTTTAGGGGCGATGTCAGTGGCTTTGTATTGAGGATGATTCCTTTTGGTTGCTGCTGCTCTTCCATCTTGTGACAAATTGGTAGGTCATATAAGGACTCAGGATGAAAAATCCGGGTGTGGCAACACAGCCCGTCTCAGCTGCCTGGAGGGCTGCAGGGAGGCTCGGGGCACACTGCGTTGGGAGAGCCTAGAGCAGATGGTGTTGAGGAAAGGCATGCCACTTACTGAGCAGGACTGTAGGTTGAGGCTCACAAGCTCATGGCAGTGATTCTGAATGTGTTTCAGAGCTTCATCTTCTAACTGAGTGGACAGAGAAAACAAAAGATGGCTGGAATCCAGGTGAGGGAACAGTGGGACACCAAGAAAAATGCAAAACCAACTTCCCCAACGATGAGCCCACCCCGACATATAACACAAACAGCTGTATCTACGCTCTGGTACCTGTGTGCAGCCCCTCAGGAGCAGGGCTTTCAGGCCTCGACAGCCTCGCACCAGTGCCTCGATGCCATCCTTTGTGATCTGGTCACACCAAGAGAGGTTCAGGTATTCCAGGTTTCGGCAGCCCTCACTGAGAGAGCAAGAAATGAAAACTGAAGTGCGGTCTCTCCTGTAGAGAGTTAATTACTAACTCTGAGTTTACTACGTCACAAGAAATTCAGAGACACCATGCCTGGGACCTCTTGGAGTCACCTATTTCTCACTTCAATGTGACAATTAGGAAGGCTTCCAGAATGTTCATAGCTTTGGGTATTTCTCTTGACCACAAACAGTGGGCACTCCTACCTGATCCCCTTCAAGGAGCTGTTCGTAATCGACACACAGGAGGTCAGATCCAGATGCTTCAGCTTGGAACAGAATCTGCTAAGGCTATAACACGTGCTGAAAAAGAGCAGATGCACTAAAGATATTTTCAACCATGTTTCTCTCCCTTCACTCTCCCCATGGCTATTTAGTCACCAATTAATCTTCATTACTTACCTGTCAGTGATTTTTGTGCATCCATTGAGGTTTAAATGTTCAATGTTTCGGCAGTTCTGTGCAAAGGTCCTAAAATGAGAAAACATTTTAAAGCTCCCTGCAAGTTGCTGGACAACCACTAGAGGGCACATGAAACCACTGACGTTTAGAACAGCGCTCCCTCAAACTTTAAAGCATGTGAGAATCAACTAGGGTTCTTGTCACAGTGCAGATTCTGGCGGTAGATCTAGACTGGAGCTTGACAGTCTGCAGTTCAAGGCAAACCCCAGGTGATGCACTGCTGCCAGTCTGGGGATCACATTTTGAGAAGCAGAGTCCTAGACTGACTACCTATCAATCAGTTCTCCTTTACCCACAGCTTGGTGTCATCACCAAATCGCGAGAATAGAGGCCTAGCTCCCGGCTCCCTCTGCTCTACAGAAAAATTATTTTGAAGCAAGGGGCAAACCTTGTACTGTGCCATGCTGTCACTTGCTTACCCTAGAGTCTTTCCAGAGAAACCATCTCTGGCAATTGATAGAAGTCAGCAGTCAATCAGTATCAAGACCCACTGATTTTACTGGTGAGGACACTCAGTCATGAAGAGAAACTTCCTCATTGATCTGTGGGTTGGTAGCAAGGTCAGAAGCAGCAAATTAAAACCCCCCACTCAGCACTCAGTGCTAACACATTCAGCAAGGACTAGCTCAAGTCATCATCAATTTGAAATACAGTTTTGACATATGGGATGGAGTCCTGACCCTTTCATGCTATACCCCAAAGCCATCAAAACCTAACCTTACCCTTATTTGCTCCTTCCAACCTGCCCTGGTACAGGGACGGGGAACCAAGCTGGAGCCTGATGGACTGTCTGAGATGAAGAGATGGGGTCGAGAGTCTAGGAAGACCAAGGCAGCTGGAGTTACCTCGCAAGAGCATGAGAGTGGAGAGAATGTCACAAAAATGACAGAGATCTGTGGAGAGTGCCCTTCAAGACTTAAGTACAGGCCAGGCACAACGGCTCATGCCTGTAATCCGAGGACTTTGGGAGACCAAAGCAGGAGGATAACCTCACCAGCCGAGGCAACACGGGGAGAGTCTATCTCCAAAACGACGACGACGACGACGACGACAAGAGTTTAGTCCCACACTGATCGGTGTATGCATGTGATGAAACTCCCCAAAGCCCAAGGCCAGGGAATAAGAATCAACAAAAGGCATTAAAGCCAACAGTAGCCAGAACTCACCCAGGGCAAGGAATAGTGTCCACTTCTACCAAGACAGAGTGAAAAATGTCACATTTCTTGGGGGCATAGGGTAGAGTATTGAGAAGAGTCTTCCTTTAGGAGTGGAGTACAATGAGCTCTAAACACTGCTTTGATACAACCCAACAAATCTTAAAAACAAGAACTAACAGGAACTATTCCCAACGAACTCAACTGTATCCCAGAACAAAACCCAAGAGTATTTATAGGAATACAAAAATATCTGCACCCAACAAAGTAAAATTCACAATGTTTCGCATTGAACAAAAAATTATGTTTTCAAAGGAGGAGGAAAATATATCCATAATAAAAAGAAAATGTAATCTACTAAAACCTACTCTAAACTGACACAAATAGCAGAAAGAACGAGGACATTAAAAGCTATAATGTTATTACCTAGACTATATTTCTATGAAGCTAACAAATAAACAGGTTATGTAGACACATGGAAAAATAAGAGATCCAAGTTAAACTTTTAGATATGAAAACCAGCCAGGTGCAGTGGCTCATGCCTGTAATGCCAGCACTTTGAGCGGCCGAGGCAGGCAGATCAGCTGAGGTCAAAAGTTCAAGACCAGCCTGGCCAACATGGTAAAACCCTGTCTCTACTAAAAAAATAAAAAATAGGCCGGGCGCGGTGGCTCACGCCTGTAATCCCAGCACTTTGGGAGGCCGAGGCGGGTGGATCACAAGGTCAAGAGATCGAGACCATCCTGGTCAACATGGTGAAACCCCGTCTCTACTAAAAATACAAAAAATTAGCTG